>ML677366.1:38120877-38178745 GCA_007922305.1 Dermatemys mawii
GGGGAGGAGGTGGGGCCAGGATTTGGGGAAGAGGTTGGAATGGGGGTGGGGAAGAGGTGGAGTTGAGGGCGGGGCAGGAGCGGGGGAACACCCGTCGGTACATATGGCTTTTGTAAATTTGCTGCCCCTGCAAATTTGTTGGTCTAAGCAATAATACGCTGCTGATGCTGACATTACATGCTGCTGACCAGTTGCTGCTCATTCATCTGGCATTTGTAACATACCCCCTGGGACAGAAATAACACCATATGGAGTGAGAACTTTGCTTCCCACACCCAGCAAAATCTTAGCACTGGTAAGACTAATGACATTTCACCCTTCTTCAGCACCTTGCAGGGGAAGATCTCTACCCTCTTTACTCACCATTCACTAATGGAGCCTCGCAGTTACTTACAAATTATTTCAGGCCAAGGGCACCCTGAGTCAAAACTGACAATGGAACCCAAGTCCCCCGATGTCAGCATCCCATTTCTAGAAATGAGGAAACAATGTCTATTGAATGGGGTGGGGCGGTGGGTGGGACAGAGACACATTTCTATTTTCAGGTCTTTGTTTTCCTTTCCCAAAAGCCAATTTCCATAGATGGATCCATTGTCATTTCACACATGGCCGTGCACCAAGGTAAACATGGTGTAAAGGGCCCCACTCACTACAGGTGTGCGTCTTGTGGTTAGGTCAGGAAA
Source organism: Dermatemys mawii (assembly GCA_007922305.1). Classification (NCBI taxonomy): domain Eukaryota; kingdom Metazoa; phylum Chordata; order Testudines; family Dermatemydidae; genus Dermatemys; species Dermatemys mawii. The sequence continues at coordinate 38,121,561 of ML677366.1, forward strand.
TTAGCTCTCTCCCCATCCTGTGATGCCCCCGCCTCCTTTGCAACTCGAGTTTCTGGCCAGGTCACTACACAGTCCCCCATCCTGGGGTAACAGAGTCCAATGGGACAAGCCACCCACATGTCACCTCAGGCAGCCTTCCATTCCACTTCCAGATCTTGTGTCACGTCCCAGTGGCTGGCAGGGGAACCCAGACCCACCCACTACTGTGAGCTCCATCCCAGGGACCCTCTGACTCACTCCCAAGTCCCAGTTGCTGATTCCCTGGGCTCCTTTCTACTCCGCCTCTATTTCCTCCCCTATCTCTGAGTTTGCCACTGGAGCTTCCTCTGCTCCCCATGGCTACTCCATCTCTGTAGGCCTCTTATAAGACTCTCTAGACCAGGCAGAACCTCAGAGCTCACTCGCCCCTGGATCATCTCCTTGCCTCTGACCAATGCCCTTTCCCTCCAGGGAGTGACCACAGGCCTCCTCTCTGCAGCCTCCTCCTGCTCTGCCTTCCTGGCTTTACATGCCTATCCCAGCTGGGCTTCCTCTGCCTTTAGACCCTGTCAGGCCCTGCTTCCCCTCCAGGTGCAGTGTCTAAGGTTAATTGGCCCTCTGGCCCCCATTAACCCATTCAGGGCTCATGTGAGGTGGACAACCCGTCACACATGGTTGAACAGAGGGTACCGCTGCTTATCTAGGGAATATGGAGCTTACTCAGCTTTTATTTTTTTTTATTTTTAGTTTTATTTTATTTACAAATCTATCCAAATCATTAAATAAGGATTAAAACGCAGCATGGTCACTTCTATGCAAAAGCGAGTGCACAAAAAACAGTCTAATGGCATTTCTGGCTTTCACCAAATGTCATCCTAGCCTAAATCCAAATCAGAATATGAGCATCTCGGCTCACCCACAATATCTGCCAGGCTACTGCTCAGCCTGGAATACCAAAATAGTTAGTTTACCCACTTCTTTTTTTTTAAACCATTAAACTGGCTCCCCCCTGCTCCCCGATGATTTCACGGCTTTCTTTGCAGTGAGACAGGGACATTTCTCTGAGAAAAATTACTGCTTCCTACCCAGCTGTGATTTTTCATGGATCTGCTGTTCCAGGTAGGAAAGTCTGTGCAACTGCACTGTTTGTGCTACATTATGACATAATTGCTGGCAAAAAGAACACATTTTCTCTGGATCATTTTTTGGGGGCGGAGGGCAGACAGGGCAAGAATCAGGCTTTGAGTGTGAATTCTGGCAAAGCAAACTGTGGAGCAGAGGTTTCACACAGCTCAGTTCACACACTTAGCTAGACTCTGTGGGCCAGATCCCCAGCATGTATGAATCGATGTAGCTCCACTGCAGTCAATGGACCTTCCTCATAAATATACTAGCTGAGGATCTCATTTGTCTTCCACCCTGAGGGAAGAGAATGATGTAATTTTCAGCCTTGGAACCGTAAACGGACATCAGGGCCTTAAAAATTACCATTGTCTGAAATTATTGCATTTGTTATATCTCTAACACCTACAATTCCTGTAACAGAGATGGAGGAAAAAATACTCTCCACCCCCCACACTCTCACCGCCACCCCCGCTTATTTGCTTTGTATATTTGACTGTACTTTTTGTCTAGTCATTTTCCCTTCTTCTTCTGTGCAATCAGTTAGTCAGCTTTTCCACTTGTCTACATGGGTCTTTCAGGCAGCAACATGGGAGAAACAAATATGTTTAAACTAGAAAACTGACCATAAAAGCAGGAGAATGGGCAGGGGACTACTGGGCAGATTTAGGGCTTGTAAGCAGTTTAACTATTTTTTTAAAAAAAAAATAAATTGCATTTCAAGTGGATGGTGTCCTTTTAACTGTGACTTTTCCTGCTCTATATTTCTCATCCTGTGGGATGAATTGCATTGAATAGTTGAAGGCCTTGAGATCGTACTCTGAGTTAGTTACCAGAAGGCTTGGGGCTGTGTCTGTGCCATGAAGAGGAAAGGTGGTGTTCCTTAAATAGTGTATAAGCCCACTCCCCTTCCCTGCTCACATCATAGCTTTCTTCATGCAGCTCTGATCCAAATGTCACTGAAAAGCCTCCCACTGATGCCAAAAGGCTTTGGATCAGGCCCGGCTGTTGCACCAGTGTGGAAAGTCAGTTAAATGCCCATTTCACTAAACGAAAGGCCAGATTCATTCTCAGCTGAGTCACACCAGGCATGAATCTGGCCCCAGCTGTCCACCATGGCTTGCTACAATGGGGGTTAATGTTGGTTGACCCTGCCAGCAGGACACCTATTTCTATCTCTGATTCTTATCCAATCCATTCCTGCACTTGGAACAGGGGCACAGGAAGTGGGGGCAAAGATTGCTTCAAGCCACCTTTGTATTCCCCGTATACTGAGGCTGTTTGGGGTACAGCACATTGCCTGACATCAGTTACAGCAGCCTCAGGGCTGCTCTTACTTATTCTGTGCTTACTATGGCTCCTATAGGTGTTGGAAAGCAGTGAATAACTGGAGAACAGAGTGCTCCCATCAGCTCCCATCCCTGCCAGGGCACATCCCACCTGCAACCTTGCTCCCTTACCCAGAGAGATATACCACCAGGCCTGTGGAACCACAACCAGTAGAGTTTTCTGAGATTTACTTGTTATTCAGAATGCTTTCTGCAAATACTAGTTTGTATGTCACGCATGAGCAGTTTGCTGTGACTAGTGTGTAGTGAAAATTCTAGCTGTTTTGATTGGCCACAAAAGTCACATGGTATGCTAAAGCTCTCTGATTTCACAAGCTTTATTCTAAACTCATGTTTGTGGTTTGATTACAGAATTATTATTATTTTGCACTATTTCTTGAATATCAGCTGTTCCCTCAAAACCTCCGAACCACTAGGAGGCGCTGTGGTCTAGTAGACAGGCCCTGGGAATCAAGAGTCATGGGGTTTATTCCTACTTCTGCCACTGACCTGCTGTGTGAGTTTGGTCAAGTCACTTCCGCTTTTTGTGCCTCAGTTTCCCATCTTACCTTTTGTCTCTGTTTAAATTGTAAACTCTTTAGCAGGGGGCTAGCTTTCACTAGGTGTCTGTACAATATCTACCACAATGCCACTTAACACAATTTCCAGTCTCACCTGAGGCCTCTAGGTGATAGTGTAAAATATAAATAACAACATAGCAACTGGCTGCAGTTTTGGGGCAACAACAACACGAAAGGGTCATAAACACAGGAAAAAGGTTAAAAATTTCAATGTAGAGTCTCAAAAACATTTTGCCCAATTCAAATACTGTTGCTTATGACATGGCAGGGGTGAACTAGTGGGAGAACTCCATGAGTGAGTGATCAAGTGTTCTTCTCCCATGGGACACCATCCACCTGATATTTTTTTTTAAAAAATCAGTAATTCCAGCTGAACCCCCTTCCCTCCCCCTTCTCCCTGAGGTTGATTCTGTAAGTGCACCCTTTAAATAGCATGGCCCAGATTGTCCTTTACATTCAGTCCTCTTTACAGTGCTCTGGACACATTATGCAGGAAATCAGACTAGATGATCAGAATGGTCCAACTTGGACGTAAATATCTGTGACTCTGTGAAAGGGGCCTTAAAGTGAGCATAAATTACATCCACTCTCATGGTAAGACTCCTTTAAACTGCTGGGGCTGTGTACAGAGATCTCAGTATAGATGAAAAAAACCAGCTTCAAGTTCTGATTATTTTTTAAAATCCTTTACAAGATTTTATAAGGGGTTTTCAGCTCCCTTTTGGATGTTTAGAAGAGTCTTTTCTGCAAGGGAGATGCCGACTGATGGAATCATGGAATCAGTGAAACTGATTCTACACCAAGTGGGTTCAAGTACACACACACAAAAAAAAAACAAATGGAAGAAAAATTCTCACTTGTATTCCTTTCAGATTCAGCAATCATAGGTGTGCCTTGGCATGACACTCAGTTTCCATGGTCAGACAGAAATGTGCTTTTTCAAACCGCCATTCCAAAACACTGTTCCCAGTCCCAAGGATAGCCCCTGTCAGAGTACAGCCGTTCAAAAGTATGTCAAGCTGTGGATTTTTCACACCCCTGAGCCAGCAAGTTAGAGCACTATAAAGCACCAGTGTAGCCAAGCCCTCAGGTGGGAGCCAGTGCTACTGAGCTTTGCTTAATGGACACTGACCATGTCCCCTATTTTAAGCATAAAGCACTTTCCCAGCCGGGGATTCACATTGGGAAGGCAACGACCAGCCTGCTGGCAAAACTGGGGTGCTAGGTGTGGATAAGGGAGGCTTATCCCAGCTCTTCGGGGGGTTCAGCTGGAAGAGGCAGCTTCTTTGAAACTTCGCGTGCTAACAAATAATGACAACTGGCTCTTCTCGAGCACGTTTCACCACAGATCTCACTGCCTTCCAGTCTGAAGGATCTCAAAACACATTACAGACTGATACATACAGCAAACAGTTCAGCAGCCCCGCCTCCTGACATTCTCTCTCTTCCGGGCTGAGGCTGGGCAGCTGCATTACTTGTGACAGCTTGGAGCAACAATGAGCTATACTTTTGGCCATGAAGTGAAGAAGAAAAATGCATCTGATTGAAATGGCAGCAGTTGGGTATAATTAGCCATAGTGGCATTTGGCCAGGAGGCTGGAGATAAGGCCCTTTGCTATTGTGAAAAATTCCAACAGGCCTTGAAAATGCACAGGTGCTCAGGATTTCCATGCAACATCTCACCCATTAAACACGGCAACCACACTGGTTCAGTTCTGACTTAGAAGGAAGAAAGCCATGTACTAAAGGTCAGCTTCTGCCACTCAGCTCACATGTTCATTCTCTCAGAATCACGACCTGGCAGAATAAGGGCAACTTGGGCACTGAATCATCCAACTCCACCTCTAGGCTCTTCCCTGGAAGTCTTCATTCCAGCACTGACTTGGCCTCTTCCCTGCACTGACCTGACCTCATCCCGCTCTGTTTATCAGCTCACACAGGATTTCACAGGAGTCTCAGCTGCAGTCGAAAATGCGCAGGCTCCAAGATTCCAGCCTTGAGATCATAGAATATCAGGCTTGGAAGGGACCTCAGAAGGTCATCCAGTCCGACCCCCTGCTTATAGCAGGACTAATCCCAACTAAATCATCCCAGCCAGGGCTTTGTTAAGTCTGACCTTAAAAACCTCTATGGAAGGAGATTCTACCACCTCCCTAGGGAACCCATTCCAGTGCTTCACCACCCTCCTAGTGAAAAAGTTTTTCCTAATATCCAACCTCAATCTTCCCCACTGCAACTTGAGACCAACTTGTTCTGTCATCTGGTACCACTGAGAACAGTCTAGATCCATCCTCTTTCAGGTAGCTGAAAGCAGCTATCAAATTCCCCTCCTCAGTCTTCTCTTTTGTAGACTAAACAATCCCAGTTCTCTCAGCCTCTCCTCATAAGTCATGTGCTCCAGGCCCCTAATCATTTTTGTTGCCCTCCTCTGGACTCTTTCCAATTTTTCCACAACCTTCTTGTAGTGTGGGCCCCAAAACTGGACACAGTACTCCAGATGAGGCCTCACCAATGTCAGATACAGGGGAATGATCACGTCACTCAATCTGCTGGCAATACCCCTACTTATACAACCTAAAATGCCGTTAGCCTTCTTGGCAACAAGGGCATACTGTTGACTCATATCCAGCTTCTCATCCACTGTAACCCCTAGGTCCTTTTCTGCAGAACTGCTGCCTAGCCATTCGGTCCCTAGTCTGTAGCAGTGCATGGGATTCTTCCATTCTAAGTGCAGGACTCTGTACTTGTCCTTGTTGAACCTCATGAAAATGTCTTTTGGCCCAGTCCTCTAATTTGTCTAGGTCCCTCTGTATCCTATCCCTACATTCCAGCATAACTACCATTCCTCCCGGTTTAGTGTCATCTGCAAACCTGCTGAGGGTGCAGTCATTGATAAAGATATTGAATAAAACCGGCCCCAGGACCAACCCTTGGGGCACTCTGCTTGATACCGGCTGCTAACTAGACATGGAGCCTTTGATCACTACCTGTTGAGCCCAATGATCCAGCCACCTTTCTATCCACTAAGCAATGAGTTACATGCCCACATGGAAACCCATCGGGCACTCTTCGCTTGAATTCACCTCCAGCGCAAGGGCACCCTCTTTTAGGCCCTTTCCCAGCTCAGCCTCTGTTACTAGAGTTTTCTGTCTGAATTGCTCTGCTAGGCCGGTTCTCAGGATTTGTTACAAGAACAATGCTTCACCCTTTCCTCTGAGGATCTCAAAGCACATTATGGACATGACAGGATTTAGCCTGGTGAGGCAGATAAATATCACTCTCCCTGTTTTACAGGGGAGGAAACTGAGGCACAGAAAGGCCATATGACTTGCTGAAGGTCGCAGAGCCAGGACTAGGCTAGAACACCTTCTTATGCCTTAAGCACATGGCCCAGCCTCCTTTCTGGGGAGCTGAAAGACACTTCTCAGCTAGAGCTACTGTTGTGTTACCAGCCACAGGACAGCAGCTACCAACGCTTCTGCTTTCTCTCTCTTCTTCTCGACAAGCCCTAGCTCTGCTCCCTAATCTAGAGTTATCATGTCTAATCTTCCCCTTTGGCAGGTATTGATCACTCTCCAAAGGGGAGAAAGATTAGCTATTAGTTACATAACACATGGCTAGTTGGTTGGCCTTTTCCTTCCATCAAGCTGCCTATGATTCTGGCCAACTGCATCTCTGCAGCAGAGCTACACGTTTGCTTAAAGCCTCCCAACAGACCAAATGTGACCCCATAAGCAAATACCAACCAGATGGTCCTGATGGTGCATGATGCCTTCTAGGCGCCAAAGTGGCCCGCAGGGCAAAGAGGGGAACATAGTGTATTTCAAAGACTCTCTGGTGCTGAAAACAGCAATTCAAGAGGGGTTTGATCATTGCTCAGACATGCAGAGTTTCTACCACTGCCTGTACCTCCCACATCACAGACTGGGCTGAATCAGGAAAAAGATGCAAAGCAACAAGCCACAGTAAGCAACCTGCCCCTCTGTCCTCTGCAAACCCTTCATAGCCACAGATTCTTTGCCCCGATGGAATTCCAGTGAGCCAAGGGATAAGTGCAGCAGCATTTACTCCACAGGTTCCTATTCAGTTGCTGTTTGCATCTCCCCACCCTGTCTGATCCTTGGCTGGTTTTTTAAAGCTCTGTGCTGTTATTTTCCAAGATGGGTTATTTTGGGCAAGGCACCAGAGCTGGACTGTGGCTGTGAGCTCTAGCCAAAAAGAGGCACAGAGAAGTATATGGTTTCCAATGCCGAGTGGGGATCTGGCTAGCTGGCTGGTACAATCAGCTTCTCGCCACTTTGACTGGGTGCCACGTGCACTCCCCTTTGCATCCATGGCCCTGCCTTTGCTACGTCACAAGTGTTGCCAGCAGTGCTAGGATGGGGTCTGATCCAAAGCTTACTAGAGTCAATGGAAAGACTCCCATTGACTCCAGTGATTTGGATCAGGTCCCTGGAGCCGCAGCTCTGCTCCCCAGCCATTCTACACATTTCCTCTGCACAGGGGTTCAAGGCTGGGGAGGGAATTCTTTGGGATGCAGCCCACCATGCAGGCCCAAGCAGAATCCAGCCTTGGGAGGAGCGGGGGAGGGTGGCAAGAGCAAAGAAAGATACCCTTGGAGCTCGGCCAGCGCTGAATGGGGCCCAGGATGTTTTCTCCTGGACACATTGTAGCAAAAGCTAGTCATGCCCAAATGATTCTGAGTAGGAGCTTCTATTTTCACACAGGGAAATGTCTCAAATTTCTGCCCACAGCTGGTGCCTCATCCTTTGGAAAAGCTGAGCCAGCCCAGTCAGCTACTGCTGCTTCATGACTGGGGGAGTGGAACAAAAACCCATCGAATTCAGCATCTAAGGGCCAGAGCCTCAGTTGATATAAACCAGCAAAGGGCTGGGGAAATCAACAGTGTTGCACTGATTTACACCTGCTGAGAATCTGGTCTTGAGATTTTAGCAGCCCCTGTTGATGCACCACCCAGTTTGTGACATCACAGCACTTGCTCCTGCCCGGCCTGACAGACTCAGGTCTGCCACCTGGACAAACCGGCCAAGGGAGGTTGGAAATAACTTGCATCCATGGCAAAATTCGCTCGTATAGGGGACAGGAGAATTGTTGGCTGGAAGGTTAGGTGAGAGCCTCCTGGATCCTTTGATTTCAGGGTTTCTCTATGAGATCTGCTGCATTCTACAATTTTATACCAACTCCCAATTACCCGCCCTCTCCAATCATTAAGTTTCTGCTTCTCTTTCTGTTACAAAGATCCAGTCTTCACAATGCCAAACTGACAGGCTGCTACTCTCGTCACCCAGGGCAGCATGCAGTGGACTGTAGCTAAACATTCAATTGGATTCACCAGATCAGCCTTAAGGAAGCAACACTTATTTGGGATCGTTTAAGGACAGGGGATGTGTCTCCTCTCTCCACCCCTTTACTTTAAAGAAGGCAAGGAAATTAAATTAAAAAAACAACCTGACTGCAGCACATAACAGTCCAAAGCACAGCAAGTCATAACATCCAATGGGGAACCCAAACAACAATACACTGTTCACACAGGGGGAATGTCTAGGTTACTTCTGTGATTCACAGGCACAGTTTGGTGTATTAGGACCTGAGCCATGTGGGGGCCTATTGGACCCAATCCACCAGGGGTCAGATGCCCATAACGCAACATTAGGCCTGATCCTGTGTGGGGCTGGGCAGCAGGCATTGAAGTCAATGGAGTCAAGGGCAACCAGGCGCCCCCTTGGAAATCATCCACCATAAACACAAAACAGGCACAGGCAGCCATGCTAAGGGAGCTGCTGGGACTGAGCTGTTGGATTCGCTGATTTGGGGGCATCACCTCTCTCCTGTGAAGGGCTATCCTGAACATGGAGATAGAGGAAGGCATAGAAATGGGGGCCGGATTTCCTGCTGACGTGATGGTGGTTGTGAGGGGAGCAGAGGGGGTGTCATGGACTTTTCTGCAAAAAAGAGTGCAAATCAGACAACAGTCAGGATATGCACTGGTGACTTGACTGTCTGGGGGTCAGGGCAATAGGGGAATCTAATTTGCCCCATACACACACAAAAACTATACTATATTCACAAAAGGGGATCAGGACACATGGAGGAACAGACACACACACAGAAGCTGCACCCACAACAGGGGCCGGGGAGACACACCACACACACACAGTGCCCACAGTAGAGGAGAGAGACTCTCTCTCTCTCCCTCTCCCACACACAAGTTTGCTCCTCTGAGCCAGCCCTGCTCCATGAGGGGAATTCTTTAGGCATGGCAGAGCATGGAAGTTTGGCCAGCTTTGGGGCTCCCCATGGCACCCCCGCCCAGCGGCGATTACCTCCTTGAGCTCCTTGGCTACCTCCTTGAGCTCCTGCAGGATCCCCTCCAGCTGCCCGATCACCATTTTCATGCGGCACCTGATCCGCTCCCTCTCGCTGCTGCTGTTGCCGGCGGCGGGGTCTTCACTGGGCTGCGTGTCCTGCGACCCCCCGGAGCTCATGCTTCACAAGCTGCCTGGGCGCCCGGCGCTGTCCATGCTGCTCTCCCCCAGCCCGGCTTTGCCTCCGCGGAGCCCCTCTCGGCCGGGGAGAGCTCACCATCTTAACGTCCCAGGCGCCAGAGAGCCGCAGCCGCGCTCTGCCTCCCGCCGCTCTCCGCACCGGCCGCTCACAGCAGCGGGGCGCGGGGCAGGACTGACCGAGCTCCGCGCCGGGGATCCAGCCGCAAGCCCATGGGACTGGAGCGCTGCCCGGGCGCGGGGAGCCGCCTTCAGTCGATAGCTGGGGGAAATCCACTGGCAGGCGGGCCCGGAGCGATCCCTTCTGTGCTCCCAGCTAGCGAGAGAGGGCAGACAGTGCCCGTCTGCCCGGGGCTCGCCGGCTCGCTGGAGTGGGCATCACTCCGGATCTCCCGCAGAGGCTGGGAGCAGCGCCGCCTCTTCCACCTGCTCAGCCTGCGCGCCTCGCTTGTGCCGCGCACGGAGCCCCCATGGGCCGGCTCCGGACACGGCGGCCACCTATCCGGGCGAGCTTCGCCCACTTGACTCAAGGGCAGCGAACGATGATCCTGGGATATTCGCAGCGGGGCGAGCTCGGAAAACGCTTCGCAAGATCCACGGCGACTTCCAGGGCTGGGGCGGGTGTCCTGGGGCTCGGGGTTCCGCTGCCCTCCTGCGGAGAGAGACCAGCAGCGCGTCACGAGGCGAGCCGGCCAGGGGCCCCGAGAGCCGGGCTGGCCCTTGGCTGCGAGGGACAGGACAGCTTCGCCCCATCCATCCCTGCAAGGGCCAGCGGAGCGCCCGGAGCCCAGCCCCCGAACCAGGACCCCGGCAGCCTCCAAGCCAGGATCGAAAGGGTCCCCGCTCCCACCCTCGACCCTTTCTTTCCTAGGCGAGCGGAGGGGACCCGGATTTGGAGCCGGTTCCGCGTGGATTGTTGGTGTCAGCAAAAGGAACCAGCCCCTCTCCCGAACTCCCCCTATGCCCAGCTCCTCCCGGCGCAGTGGCCAGCCACGAGCCCCCATCGCTGGGGTCGGTTGAACAAGGAGGCTGCCGGTCTGCGCGCAACTAGGGCGCAGCGCCGGCCTATCAAACGCCGCCGGCTCTGCTACCGCAAAGTTCATTTACCAGCCACCTCGCAAGAGCCACAAGACAAGCGAGGCGGCCACGAAACCAGCAACTTACTAGCCCAGCAGCGAGGGAAACCGGCCCAGCTCTCCCGTCTCCAGCGCAGGGGCTCCAACTGCGGCTGCCCCGGGGTCACCAGGGCCAGCTCCCCGGCTCCTCCTGGTTGCTGCTCCCGGGAGATGCCATCCTGATCCTTCCCCTCCTCGCCCCAGGGAGCGGAGCCTGCCGGCGGGCAGGAAGCGCGTAGAGGGGAGATGGGCGGGGGAGCGCCCTGTTGTTATTCTGGCTGGATCGCCGCGAGTGGAGGAGCGGAACCGGCTCACAGGAGGAGGGGAGCTGCCACGCCGTGTGCGGGGGAGGCGGGCGCGCTCTCCTCCTCGCCAGCGCCGCGGTGCAGTGCCACTCGTCTGCCTTCACTCCGGCGGCCCATCGTGCGCACAGAGCCCGCGGGCCGCTCCACAGGTGCCAGGGTTTCCGGACGACGCACAGCCCTCCTGAGGGTCCTGCGGCTCGCCGGGAGGGCTCTGCCAGCGGCCGCGCCAGAGCTAGTGGGCTGGGCACGGCAGGCAGGACGGCTCCCGCTGCAGCGGCCGCTCCTTGAGCGCGGGGCTCGGCCCCAAGCTGGGCTGCTGGCGGGAGGGCGCCGGAGCTGCCCACATGGTGGGAGGGGGAGCGGCGGTGGCGAGCAGCTCAGATCCCTCCCTCTCGCCCGCCCCGGCAGCCTGGTGCCCGGCCCCTGGTGACCCGATCCGCGCGGACAGAGGCGGCCATAGAGGGAGCCGCAGTGGGGTCGCGCCGAGCCGCGCTGCGCGTCCTGCCTGGAGCCGGGCTGGTGCCGCCTGCAGCCGGGGCTCCGCTCACGGGCGTGTGGATGGTGCTGTCAGCGAGGGGGCAGAGCCAGGCAAAGCAGCCGGCGCTTAAAGGGGCAGAGCGCGCCGGGCCGCCTGCGGCGGGTAGGGGGCAGCGCTCGTTTCTGCCAGGCGAAAGCCCCTGCCGACCCCGGCTGGCTTCAGGGTTGGACAGCTCCAGCTGGGCCCCTGCAACGGAGGTCGGTAGCATTTGACAGGTAGATATATGACATTGACAGGAAAGTGAGGCACACAGAGGGGCAGAACCATGCCCCGTTCTCCAGCGGCCAATGTAGAGCTGGGACTAGAGCCCCTATCTGCGCTGACCCATGGTCCATCTGGGCTGGTGGTCTGCACACAGGCCTGCAGGCCAGGAATGCCTGGAGCCTAATTCCACCTCTGCTACCAACTGGTAGCATGGCCTTGGGGTAAGTCACACTCTCTGCCTCAGTTTCCCTATGTCACCAGTTACATGATACTTCATGAATTAATGAACATTCCCAGAGCAAATGCCTACCCTGCTGTGGTCACCCAAGGCCTTGCTCTTCCCCTGCAAAGAAGTCACATAACTGCAGTTAGCAGCCTCCTGTGGCCACCACAAAAGTGCAGGGGAGAGAGGGGCCTGTGGGGGGCTCCAGAAAAAGACCAGTAGATTTGACACTTAGCCCTGAACACATCTACCTACCTCAGACTGTAAGGCAGTTACATCTGCTGCACAGGTGCCCATGCCCTTCCTTCAGGAAGTGGTTCGAAACCTGTGGCCTATGGGCTGCTTGCAGCCCAATCAGCACCTGGCTGTGACCCATGTGACATCCTCAGGACCATACAGGTAGTACTGGATGCACCCCACAGTGATAAATAGGTTGAGAACCACTACTTTAGGGGAAGGGATGGTCCTGCCCTGCCATAGGTCCTCTCTCCCATGCCCATGTGAGCTCTGACCTACTACAGTTACAGAGGGGTAAGAGTCTCCTCTCCCACCACTTGGGTCCTAGGCTGGTCTGATTTACACTGCTGGGAGTAAGAGGAGACTCAGGCCATGTGGCACACTGCACAAAGCAGAATCTCAGAGCTGCTGGGCTCAAGGAGCCAATCAGCCCTTTACTCCCAAGCCCTTCATCTGTGAAAATACCCAGCACTGAGCCCTCCAGCTGCAAGGAGCTCAGTTTCCCCGTGGCAGCTCCCAGGAAGAGTAATGGTAGCAGTGTGATTCAGGACAAGGTAGGTGCATATGTGTGTCAGGGAGCCACCTCTGCAGCTGGGAGTGTGCAGCCATCTCGGGTTGGCAGGCACACATTAGCTCTGCTCTAACTGCATATCGGGGAGCAGTGGCTCAGGCTACCTGAGTATTCACTTGTCTGGCTAAATTGGAGGCTGGTGGGTAGCCCAAGCCCTGTCCGTGCTTCCCCCAGTTACAGCTAGCCTGAACAGAGGGAGTGTGTCTGTCTGCTCAAGCTGGAAAGTACTGTCGCAGCTGCAGTGTCGATGCACCCTTAGAGGAGCCTCTCTTCATCAGTTTCACTGTCCTCCTTTCAGATGCCCCCAGCCTCCTCTGGAAGATCTCTGTAAAATAAGGGCCAGGTTAGGAAAGGGCAAGACATACCAATGGACAAGCTCAGTGAAAGGCAGCTCCTTCCTGCGTGGGAAGGAGGGGTTACTTGGCTAGTCTCTGGCAATTCATAATGCTGCTCATCAGTGATGTCCTCCTTGCATCACCTTTTGCTACACCTCCCTTCGACTGCAGTTTCTTAAGGCCTGGGCCAGGTTTTCACTCTCTCTGTAGTGTTCTATACACACCCGGAAAGCCATGAGCTATATAATTACATCCCCCAGAATGCTATGTTAAAAGAACATTAAGGTTTCACATTTCAGCAATCAAAAGTTAGGAAATGCCAGAATTAAGGCTGCCTGTGTCACCTTAATTCAGCCCCTGTGTACATACACATGACCCCTGCCACCTTCAGAGAATGACGAATTCTTCAATATTTCTTTTAATCCTCCTTATTCAGTGTGTGGCCCACATGACATCCAAATCCTGCAATGAATACAGAATTATTAATTTCCTCCTGGGTGATTGTATGGTGCTTTCGCATTAGTATCTGAGCGCTCCCCAAACATTGACAAATTTATATTTACAACATTCCTGTGTGATTAGGTGGTTTTATTATTCCCATTTTAAGGCTGGGCAACTGAAACACAGAGTAAAGGTCAAAATTGTCAGCAGTGGCCACTAATTGTTGGTGCCCAGCTGGAGACACCATGGGCCTGAGTCTTCAGAATGGCTCACATTTTTATTGCACGTTAGATGTCCAAAGCTCAGTTCCCAGACTTCAGCTGTGAGAGCTTAGCACCTCCATGGCCATCTCATCTGGAAACACCCCGAGAACAAGCCATACACAACTAGTAGCCACTTGTGAACATTTTAGTTTAGGCAATTTGCCTCTCCCACAGAAACAGGAATGTACAGAGTCAGGAAACGTGGGTTCAAATCCAGGTTCAGAAGGGAAATGTGCTTTAGAGATTATAGACCCATCAGCCTGGTTCCCCCTCCCACCTATCTACCCTGAATCCCCCCCGCCCTTCCCCGAGCCCACTCCTTGTAACAGGTTTTCCCAAGCCAAGCATCCCATGGAGCAAGCTTAATTCATTTTCCATAAAATTAAGGTAACACTTCACATGGGCATTAAATTCCAGAATGCAGATCGGAGAAGCAGGAGATGTGGGTGGATAAGAGTGTTATAGGGTGCACCAGGCATTTGCAGACCCTGATCCAACCCAAATATCATCAGAGCTGGGCACCAGACCAGGGTGAATTCCTAAGGCTTTAGAAAAGGCCCAGCGTCTCTCCCCTGTCATGAAATCACTCACAACTGGCATTTGAAAGCAGCAGGCAAGGGTCCTTTTTATCTGGCCTGCAGGGCCCTGATTGGCATGTCCCTGCCCTTCTAGCCACTGGAAGATCAAGACTCACTGGTTCCACCAGCAGCTGATCCTGGGAGGCCTCTCTATCTTGCTGGTCCTCTTTTCCACAAGAAGAATTTCATAGGGCAGAGTGCCCCAGGGCATCTGTCATGGGACAGCAGATGCCTGCTACACACCATGAAACTCCTATCACCCCCAACTTCGGCCTCCCCCTCTTCTGCTGCTATCCACATATCCAACACCCCAGCTGCTGCCCTCCCTCTGTGCACTTATGTACCCCCGCCACTCCCATCCATCATTCCAACAGCTCCTGTCCCCTTCTGCTCATCCCCACCTTCCAGACCCTGCAACCTCCTGCCCCATTCCTCCCACCTCTATATGCCCATAAGGTGGCTTTCTCCTTCTCCCTCTTGCTGTCAAGGGAGAGCATCCAGAGCCCAGGACAAACAGACTCCCTGCTCTCAGTTCCCGTGGCCGGGAGAAGCAATTGCATGGAGTTCCACTTAACAGCTGCAGCCTCAGGATGGAGCATGCTCAGTCATTCTCAGGGGATGCTAGATGGGTCATGCCGCTGGCACACAGGATCTGGGAGAGCGTGGAGCATGCTCAGTGCAAACAATCTTCAGCGATTTTAGCTGCTAAACTAGATTTTGCAGGGGCTCAGAACTTTGCCAAAATTTGGCCACCTTTCACCGGGATGGCAAAAGGCAGATCTGCGGCACCAGGGCAGCTCCTCTGCCAGATCTGAGTCTCTGCTTCAGTTGTATTTTTTGTTTTTCACCATGGGCAAAACAATGTATTTCTCCCTAACCTTGTTCTTGAAAATAACGGAACTATTTTAGCTGAAACTTAAAAAAACCAAAACAACAACATAACCAGCCTGAGGCAGACATCTGGCATGGGAAATTTCAGCCCAAACTGTTAAAGTTTGGTCCAGTGATAACAAACCAAAATCAAGGTTTTATAATGGGAAATGTTGGGCAGCCTTACCTAAAAGTGCTGCTATCTGCTGTTTATAATTAACTGGCTAGTGTATGTGCACTACATAGCCCCTTACTTCAGGGAATCAAATTGCTCAACAATGCACTGCTAACAGATTAGCCTTTGACTCCTGTTATAGGCACCTGTATGGGTCCAGATCCTGCTGATCCTCCTGTTATACGCACCTTTGTTTTTGGAGAAGAAACGTCGGAGGCATTGCCTCTCTGTTACAATGATGATCTAGAGGGCCACAGTGGCACAGCACTGTGGACACAGCCTGTCTGTATCAAGAAGTGCAGAAGCAAAAATGTTCTGGAGAGCAGCAGGGAGGAGAGACACATAGTAGGTCTTTAGGAATACAAGAGTGATACTGTGTGTAGCATTGTAGTGAGGTCAGGACTCCCTGGAGTGGTGCCTTCTGCTGGTCATCTTGGGAATTAGTTGAGACAAACACCTCCACGATCTCTATCAAGCATTCTTAAATCTACAATACCCACCTGCTGAAGTGAAAAAAACAGATTGACAGAGCCAGAAGAGTATCCAGAAGTCACCTACTACAGGACAGGCCCAACAAAGAAGATAACAGAACACCACTAGCCATCGCCTTCAGCCCCAACTAAAACCTCTCCAGCACATCAAAGATTTACAACCTATCATGAAAGATGATCCCTCACTCTCACAGATCTTGGGAGACAGAGCAGTCTTTGTTTACAGACAGCCCCCTAACCTGAAGCAAATACTCACCAGCAACCACATACCACACAACAAAACCACTAACCCACGAACCTATCCTTGCAACAAAGCCCGATGCCAACTCTGTCCACATATCTATTCAAATGACACTATCATAAGACCTAATCACTTCAACCACGCCATCGGGGGCTCATTCACCTGCACATCTACCAATGTGATATATGCCATCATGTGCCAGCAATGCCCCTCTGCCATGTACATTGGCCAAACCGGACAGTCTCTACATGAAAGAATAAATGAACACAAAAGAATAAATAAATTAAATCTGACATCAGGAATTATAACATTCAAAAGCCAGTAGGAGAACACTTCAACCTCTCTGGTCACTCAGTAACAGACTTAAAGGTGGCAATTTTGCAACAGAAAAACTTCAAAAACAGACTCCAAGGAGAAGCTGCTGAACTGGAATTAATTTGCAAATTGGATACCATTAACTTGGGCTTGAACAGAGACTGGGAGTGGCTGTGTCATTACACAAATTGAATCCATTTCCCCATGTTAAGTAACCTTCATGTCAGCTGTCTGATATGGGCCATCTTGAATATTATTACAAAAGTTGTTTTCTCCTGCTGATAATAGCTCATCTTAATCAATTAGCCTCTTAGCATTGGTATGGCAATTTCCACCTTTTCATGTTCTCTGTATGTATGTATGTATGTGTATATATCTGTTTTCCTACTATATGTTCCATTCTGTGCATCCGATGAAGTGGGCTGTAGCCCATGAAAGCTTAAGTTCAAATAAATTTGTTAGTCTCTAAGGTGCCACTGTTATGCTATACAAAGTATATGGGATCTTTTATAGGGGAGAAGGCATATATGCCATATTTTTAAAAAATACAACAGTTAGTAGCATATGCTTTTCAATCTCTCTCTCTCTCTCTCACACACACACACACAAACACACACACACACACACAAACAAACACACACCCTGCTAGTCTGTTGTAGCTCGAGTCAATCTAATGGCCAGATAGATTGAGCACAAGCAAGGGGCTGGGCTCTGCCAGTTGCGATCTGATGATCTGGGGCTTTGCAGGACTGAACACAGAGTTCCATGGCAAAACACCCCATCTTTATAGTTGTAGATTCCCATTTGAGTCCATGCATTTTGCAATGTCTTCCTTTAATCGTTAGTCCTTAGGGGGTGTTAATCTTGGGGTTTTCTGCTATTATCATTTGATGGTTGTTGTCGGGTTTCCCATCATTATCTGCTATTTGTTGTCTTGCCTTCGGGGGTGCCTGCCTCACCTCTGAGGTCGTCAATGCTGCTAACATGTTTAGCATCTGATACAATGGACGTTTTCTGATTGTCTCCTGGTGTTTTCAAGTCTCTCCCTCTTTCCTATGATCCCTAAGATCTGCTAGTCTATAACAGAGGTGGACAAACTACGGCCCGCGGGCCACATGTGGCCCGCCGGCCATTTTCATCTGGCCCACGAGCTCCTGATGTGGGGCGGGGCCAGAGGCCCCACGCTCCCGGCTCAAGGGCCGGCCGGCGGGCATGCCAGGGTCCTGCGCTCCCAGGCCGGGAGGAGAGTGGGGAGCCACTGGGCCCCGCGCTTTATACCAGGCCCATCCCCGCTCCCTGGCCGGGAGAACGGCAGAATGCTGGAAGCTGCGGGGCCCCGCCCTCTCTTGCCAGCAGCTGGGCCGGCATTCGGTGGGCCCCCTGAGCTTTCTGGCCGGGAGCCATGTCCAGCGCTGGGAGCCATGGTGCCCCGCGCTCCCTGGCAGGGCTGGGTCGAGGAGCGCCCGGCTGAGTAAGGTAAGCAAACTGGGGGTTAGGTGGTGGAGTCCCAGGGGTGGTGGTTAGGGTGGGGGGATCTAGGGAGGGGGCAGTCAGGGAACAAAGAAAGGGGGCTTAGATGGGAGTGGGGTTCCCAGGGGTGATGGTTAGGGTGGGAGGAACTCGGGAGGGGACAGTCAAGAAACAAAGCAGGGGGGCTTAGCTGGGGGGGTTGGGTCCTGGGGGTGGTGGTTAGGGTGGGGGATCTCAGGAGGGGGCAGTCAGGAAACAAGGAACAGGTGGGCTTAGATAGGGGATGGGGCTCTGGGGCAGCAGTTAGAGTGGGGGGAGTCTCCGGAGGGGGCGATCAGGGGACAAGGAGTGGGGTGGGGGGTCTTGGGTTGGGAGTTCCGAGGGGGGCAGTCAGGGGGCGGGAAGTGTGTGTGTGGGGGGGGGGTTGGATAAGGGGCGGGGTCAGGCTGTTTTTGGGGGCACAGCCTTCCCTACCCAGCCCTCAGCACAATTTTTAACCCCAGTGTGGCCCTCGGGCCAAAAGGTTTGCCCACCCCAGTCTATAACGTGCTACAAGACTCTTTGTCGCTTTTGCAGATCCAGACTAACACGGCTACCCCTCTGATACTAGTCACTCTTTCCTGACCATCTGGACATTTGTGATGGCTTTCACACCTTACCTTTTTCTGATGCACGCATTCCTCATTCACACAAACAATCTCTTACAGAAACCTTCAAAGGTATACAGACAGCAGTACTTTATATTCAGCAGAATGCATTGTAGATCAAGCCTTGCTAAATCTTATAACTAAAACAATTCGCATTGGGGGCTTCAGGCCCTCAACATTTCTCTAATCTATTTATCATAAAGACAATACATCAATTCTTATGGAACAATTATAAAATTCAGTTCTTACACCACAAATACTCCTATTCTTTTTATCCAAAGTAAAGTTCTCAAGTCCAGCCACTCACCCCCTTACCAGGTCACTCCCAGGCCTTTCCTGCCTGTAGCTTCACCCTGTGAGCCTCAGGGCTGTCTGCTGGAGCCTACTCTCCCTGCAGCTCTCTGAGCACATCTCTGATTGCTCAAGGTTCTCCCAGCAGCATCTATCATCTCTCTCACCATGCTATGGGCTCCCGGGAGAGTCTCACTCTGCCACTTCCTTCTGCTCTTCAGGGGGCATCACCTGATTCCTGCTCAGGTGTGTCTAGTTAGTAACTAGGTTTGGCTGCTCTCTGGCCTTTGAAAGACAGGCCACTCTGCTGTGTGAGTGAATGCTTGGTCTCTGCACTAGCTCCAATCCAGTTCAGGGATGGATAGCATAGGGAAGTAGCTAGATGGTTCTTCTGACGCTAAGCCATTGGTTCCCATTCAATAGTAGGATGGTAGCGCCTAAAAATTATCCCATCAGGTGTCTGTCTGTCTGTTGAGTGATGTAGGTGAAGTGAATTGGTGGATCTCAAAGTCAGTTCCCAGCAGGCAAGTGTCTACATCACATAAATACATCACTGCATCTGGCACTACTGTTGGAAATCTCTGCAGAAAGCCCAAGGACTGATATTGACTTCCATGGAAGCAGGTTTGGGCCCATGCACATTTAGGGATGTGCATAGATTATTCTGCAGAGGCAGGAACTGTGGGCAGCAGAAAACTGTAATTCAGAGGAACTGTATTGCAGTTGATGCTCTGGGCCCCAGAGTGACTATCTACCTGGGAGATCCTCCTTGCCCATGCTAGGCCAGTGACCTGTGAAAGCAACTCCCTGCCAGTGGTCATTTGTTCCGCTAGTCAGAGGAAGAGAGCAGCAGATCTGCAGGTGCGTGACTGCGCCAGGCAGCAGGCACAACTTCTGGAAGCTGATGTCCCCACCAGTGGCTCTGTGGTCCCGAGGCCATAACAGGACTGGGGAAACCTTCCTCTTTGTTATCACTGGCTGAACGGCTGCGCAGAATTATAAAGTGGCCATAAAGAACTAAGGAGGATTTTCTGCATGATGTTATCAAACACTTCACGGCCGAAGAACAGGAATTGAAGGAGTGGTGGGACAGTGAGGAGAGGGACTGAAAAGAGAATGTGGCACACCAGAATAAAGCCACAGAGCAGCTCTTAAACATTACGGAGCGCCAAGTGGACACGCTCCAGGCGACACTAGCACTTCAAACCGAGCAGCTCTGTGCCCACCCTCCCCTGCAGTCACTGTCACAAAACTCTTTCCTATGCACCCCCCGGACACCCCAACACACTCTTATCAACCTCTTGGCTCCCGTCTGTACTCACAGCATTCCACACCTCCCCCGTCACAGTCCAGGACTATGGACGTTCAGTCCCCATTGCACTCAACATCCATCCCTCTGCAATTTGGCCCTGCTGAAGTACAGTATCTGCTGCATTGTACTCCAAAGTAGAAGGTTGGATATGATCCCTGGACATACACAAATCTTTAGCCATCCTGGGACCCCACCTCTTCCTGGAACCTTCTCTTTCCCCATCCCCCTAAGTGCTGATGTGTTTTTTTGTTTGACTCTCTCCCCTGGTTGTTGTTTTTTAATTAAAGAACTGTGCTGGTTTGAAAGCAATCTTTATTCTATTAATTGAAAGCAAAAAGAGCCTTGCAAAGGAACAATTATGTTAAACCTTCATGTCGTATCATCTGCACCAAACACAATCACGTCCTAGCATTACAAGCACTGCACTCCTGAGTATAGCAACCAATATTAGTGGTTTTCAGCTCCAGATTTCTGCTTCAAGGCATCGTTTTCATGTCCTTGCACCACAGGACTGGGGCGAGCTCATCACACAGTCCCATAAATGTGATTTTCCTCATCTGAAAGTTCTGCAGTCACTGCTTGTCATCCCAGGCGTGCATGACGATGTGATCCCACCGCTCAGTGCTTGTTTCCCAAGCCCAAAAGTGGCGTTCCACTGTGGTCAGCACCTCCGTGAATGCCACAAGCAATCTCGTATCGTCGGTAGAACACATGGCGAGATCAATGTCACACTCCTCTTGCCCTTGTAGTGTAAGGAATAACTCCACTGACACTCGTGACATGTTGGTCAGAGCAAACAGCATACTGGTCAACAGTTTGGGATCCATTTCTGCAGACTGAAGAGGCAGAGAGCGCAGTACACAAACCGTTGAAAGATGGCACCAAATGTGGATGGAAGCACAGGGACTGCTAGGATGTGAAGCAATGCTTCACATGTGTAAGCAGTGTCAGGAATGAGATATATTCTGACATCTGGTGGCGAACTATGGGAATTGCAGTGAGTCTTAGAAAATAATTCTGGGGCTGATCAATTTGCATAGACACACCCACTGCGCCTAGCCTGAGCCCACAGCAGCCCACATGGCCACTTCGGCTGATGAGGGAGCCCCAGTTTCTATGTTATTGGGGCAGGAATGATAAAGTGATGTTACTGTGATTATGTGAATGAAGGACTATGGACATGTACTTGGCCCTTGTTATGATGGAGGGACTCACCATCATCTAGGTAGCACTCAGTGGGCAAGGGCCATGCGTTTCAGAACACTGTGACATTGAGAGAGGTGGTAGACAAGCACCTATACCTTTTGGTGAGGGTGCTGTCTGAAGGCCTCCCAGGCCTATTGCACCCTGCCTCTCTCCACTGTGGAATGTCAGAATCGATTTTTTGCTTCTATTAGGAGCCTGGTTTCAGGCTACTGAGCTGAAAATTGCTTTGGGCTCACGGGTGCACCTGCACTAAGGCTCCCCTACTGTATGCTGAAATCACCTAAGAGCTAAAGAAATCACTGAGCACTGTCTTAAGTAGGGGGGCCTGAGAAAAGTGCAGAGTGGCTGGTGCAGCAGAGCAGTCTGTGTGTCCGCTAGCAGGACGGCTAGCGGAGTTGTTGGTGCTGTGGGCAGAGTGACTGGCGTGGCACAGCTGTCTGTCGCCTAGCGGAGGCATTGGTGCTGCAGGCAGAGTGACCGGCACGGCAGAGCTGTCTGTCGACTAGCGGAGGCGTTGGTGCTGCGGGCAGAGTGACCGGCACGGCAGAGCTGTCTGTCGACTAGCGGAGGCGTTGGTGCTGCGGGCAGAGTGACCGGCGCGGCACAGCTGTCTGTGTGTCGGCTAGCAGAGCAGCTAGCGGATCAACGGGCAGAGCGGTTCGTGGGACGGCCAGCGGAGCGGAGCAGAGCCGATTGCGGGGAGAGCTGCAGCGGAACCTCACGGAGAGGCGGCGCAGTTGGCCTCGGACCACGTAAGGTGCCCCGTGCCCTACCCTCCAATTCCACCCAGGCTGGAGGTAAGACTCTGCCAATTGACTTTTGAACTCTGCACTGACCAAGAACAGAGACTCTTGGGCTGTTGGACTTTTGGGGCTATTGAGTGACTTTTGGGGTTGTGGAACTCAAGAGCCAAAGGGAAGGCCACGGCCTAGTTGCTGGGAGGGGGGCTTCTGTTTCATGGTTTGGTTTATTAACCTTGTTTGTGGTGTTTCCCCAATATAATGCCACATTGTTTCTCCCTGTTATTAAAAGGCTTTGATACACTCAGACTCTGTGCTTGCGAGAGGGGAAGTATTGTCTCTTACAGACGCCCAGAGGAGTGGTATATGATTGTCCCAGGTCACTGGGTGGGGGCTTGAGCCGGTTTTTTTGTATTGTGCTATTGGAATGGAACCCCTGGATACTGAACCCGGCCCTTGTTGCTGCCAACTCTGATGGGCAGAAGGCACTGGGATAGCACCCATGATGCCCCGTGACCCCCTCTGTCCTCCCACAACTCTTAGCAGCAGAAGAGGAAGAGAGGATCTTTGGGATAGCTGCCCAGAGTGCACCGCTCCGAATACTGCTGCAAGTGCTGCAAGTGTGAACACATTATTGTGCAGGCAGCTGATAGTGTGGACACACAACAGCGGTTTCCCTTCGGCGCTCTCTGAGTGGCGCTGTAACTCTGGCGCTGTAACCCTGCCAGCGTAGACATACCCTCAGTGTGGGGAGGTTCTACACCTCCAACCCCTCCGGCTCAGTTGTATTCCGTCCTCTATGACTTTCTGGCTAGGCAGGGTCTATTCTGCATGAAAAAAAAGGAAGGCGCCAAAGCCACTCCAAGGCCAGAGATGCAAACAAGTGATGATCAATCTTCTCCCTGCCTTTGGTCTTCTGTTCAAGTGGCCAGGGAAGGCACCAGGTGAGAGCTCGGCTGGATGACTGACTACAGGGTTGTTTAAAGAGCAGGCTGCACTTGACGCTGGAAGAGAGAGAATGAAACACACACACACATACATAAAACTGCACCCACAAATATACGCAGACAGTACGCTCTCCCCAGTGCACATACACCTGAATATACAACATGTACATATCACCCCCAGATGTGCACATTCCAACACACACACAAATATGCACATACATACACTAATACACAAATAGTACAGACACCCCTGTGCACGCAGCCCCGCCCCACACACTCCCACAAATGCACACTCTTACCTCCATGTCTTCCAGCCACACATCGGCCTTGTGCCTCTCCACCCAGAGATCAGTTCTATGTCCCAGCAGGCCTAGCTATAGCTTTATGATGTAGGGGACAGAAATGCCGTGGTACCTGGAGCACCCTGCCACCACTCCCAACTCTGATTATGATTAGATTAGCACCTATGGGTCCCTACTGAGATCAGAACCACTCAGGGGGCCTAGTAAGACAGTCTCTGCAATCTAAAAGAAGAGTAGGAAGGGAAACTGAGGCAAAGAGTGAGGAAGTGAGTTGCCCACAGTCGGCCAGCAAAGCTGGGAAAAGAACACAGGTTTGCAGGGTGTGATAAATGAAGGGAGGGGGTACCTCCCTTTTATGGACACCCAGTCAGCCAGTAGCTATAAAATCCCTTTTAGTAATTGTTCTCTAATTGTTCTACCTGTAAAGGGTTAAAAAGTCTCACTGCTTCTTATAGGTAAAAGGAAGTAAGTGGGCACCCGGTCAAAAGAGCCAATGGGAAGGGTCTCAAAGAGGCTCTGCATTTCAGTGGTGGCGGCATCTACCCATCCAAAGTCAGAAAGAGGCTGTAACCTTGGGAGAGTAATACAAGCATGGAGCAGCCAATATTAATTTTTAGAATCCTTGCAGGCCCTCACCTTCTGCACTCAGAGTGCCAGAGTGGGGAATTAGCCCCAACACAGAATCCCATCTAGTGCCATGTCTGTTAGGATGCACTGCCACACCCAGGAAAAAGCCATGCCCATGATGACAGCAGTCTTGCTGCCAAGAATGCATTTGGGCTTTCCAGTGCTGCACGGGTCTGTTCTAGCTCCATTGGCTATGCAGTGGAAGAGCTAGGTGCTCATGCTCATCATTTGTGGCAGTAGAATAGAAAGATGGGATTTTACACTGGTAAAGCTGCAGCTTTACAAACCCACGTCTCTCCTCTGAATGACAGTCATAAACTCCAAGGCCAGATCCTCCATGCTGACCACTGAAAGTGAAACTGCTTCGAGCCAGCTCATTCTCTGGGGCTGACGAGTGCCAGGGCTGGGAGGGCACATCCTGTCTTCCCAGAAAAATAATAAAAACTCGCTGTTGTCAATGCCTTAGTATCACTTCACCACAGTCCTACACACCGGCCCCTCCCCCTGAGGTGCCACCCACCCCCTACCTGCCTGTCTCTCCCCCTGCCAGGCTGCCCTTTCCCCTGCTGTGTCATCCAACTGTCCCTTCCCCCCATTCCCTACCTGCCTGCCCTTTCTCCTGCCAGGCTGCCCCTCCTCCTGTCATGCCACCCATTCTCCGCACGCCCCTCCCTCCCCCAGCAGTCCTGCCCTTTCCCTCTCCCCTGCAGTACCATCCATTCCCCTCAACCTGCACTCTCCTTCCCCTGTGGTGCCCACTACCCCACCCTCCCTGCCCATCTCTCCTCCCCCTCCGT
The DNA here is from genome assembly GCA_007922305.1 of Dermatemys mawii. Classification (NCBI taxonomy): domain Eukaryota; kingdom Metazoa; phylum Chordata; order Testudines; family Dermatemydidae; genus Dermatemys; species Dermatemys mawii. The sequence goes on from ML677366.1 coordinate 38,146,336, forward strand.
GCTGCACTCTGCCCCTCACAATTCTGCCCGTTTGGACTTCTCCGCCCTCTGTCTTTTTACCCATCCTTATCCCTCTGCTCCACAGCCTGCAGCCCTTCCCCCACCTCCCTGAACCCCTGCCCTTCGGCCTGCCATTTGCCCCTTTCTTCTCCCTTGAGTCACTGCCCTCCAGCCTGTCCCTCAGTCTCTGCCTGGCTGCCAGTGGGGGAGGAGATGGACTGTATCCTCACATTGCTGGCAGGACCGGAGGTGGGACAGGGCAGGGCAGGATGGGGTGGGCAGATCCATACCCAGTAGCGGGTCTCAAGGGCACTTGACTTAGCCCTGCTCTACGCCCTTCCCCTTCTCACCTCCCTCATACTTGGCTCCCAGGTGATTTCATCTCCCTAATGCTGGGGCAGGGCTGTAGTGCAGACATCCTATGAGTTGATGTGCTCCAGGAACACCCCTGCCCGTGGGCTGCTGGCCCTATACATCAGGGTGACATGCACTGGGTCTCCTTCACTACCCTCTGCATGGGAGAGCCTGGACTGGGCAGACATCCTGTGACCAGCTGCCCCTTCACATCAGTGTGGGGGCAGAAGCTCCCCACTGGCTGCTGCTCTTGCAGTCTCGCATCTCAGGGCTAAAGTGGTGCAGGCCAGGGGGCTTGTACTAAATTTGTGCACTGGAGTGAGGCTCCACCGATTCCTTTACTGTGATTTAAAAGTGGCCAGTAGCTGGATCTGAACCAACCCCTGCATCAGGCCCTCTTCCCTATCTGAGCTGTGCCCAGAATCCAGAGCTGGCCCCCTCTCCATTAACAGGAATGAATATTGCTCCATATCTGGGTATTATTAAACTTTGAGAAAGTGGGATGCTGACTGTGGATCCAGCCTCTGTCACTTGGGCCCACCCCTAGATGAATCATTCTAGGTTGTAATGAGAGGCACATTTTTACTACAGTCCCTGCACAGGATCTTGCTCACTCTTTCCAAGCTGCAGCATTTATTTATGATTTTCCTTAGCTCTGATTTATTGGAGATTTTCCCTTTGCAGGAGAGATGCTTCTCAGATGAGATCTCACCTTCCCAGCTTTAGAGTGGGAGACTTTTTATTTATTGTTGGGTCAGGAAGAGGGTGATATCAGAGGCAATGCAGCCAACTAGCATGCAATTCACATGGGTCATTTGGATACTCCAAGGCCATTGGTCACTGTGATAAATGAAGATAGCTCCCTTTTATGGACATCCTGCCAGCCAGTTAGCTACAAATCCCTGTTAGTAGCTAACTACTATTCTTGTTCTCTATTTGCTTTACCTGTAAAGGGTTAAAAAAGTCCATAGGTAAAAGGAAGCGAGTGGGCACCTGACCAAAAGAGCCAATGGGAGGGCTAGAACTTTTAAAACTGGTGAAAAACTTCCCCTTTGTGTATTGTCCTCTCTGGAGAGGAGACATAGAGAAGCAATGCTGTAAGAAGCTTGCACCAGGTATGAAAAATCATCAAATCATACTTAGAACAACTTATTTGAAACCCCAGATATGTAAGTAGATCAGGAAATGTCTAGGAAGACACAGTTAGGTTTATCTCTTATTTCTGTAGGGCCTGTGGACTACTCTTTGCTAATCCCAGGTGCTTTTGTTTTGCTTGTAACCTTTAAGCTGAACCTCAAGAAAGTTATTTTGATGCTTAATCCTTATAAGTGCTTCTTTTTAAAATTTAGCAATACTGAGTTTTTAAATGTATTTTCTTTCTTTTTGTTTTTAATAAAATGTACCTTTTTTTAAGAACAGGACTGGGTTTTCGTGTCCTAAGAGGTTTGTGCACATGTTGTTTAATTGGCTGGTGACAACAGCTTATTTTCTTTGTTTTCTTTCTTAGCTCTTCCCCGGAGGGGGGTGAAAGGGCCTGAGGGTATCCCACAGGGAGGAATTCCCCAGTGTGCCTTCCTGGGTACAAAAGGGTTTTTTTTTTTTTTTTTGCATTTGGTTGGTGGCGGCTGTAACCTTGGGAGTTTAATACAAGCCTGGAGCAGCCAGTATTAATTTTCAGAATCTTCGCAGGTCCCACCTTCTGCACTCAAAGTGCCAGAATGGGAAATCAGCCTTGACAGTCACAAACGCTGCTCTTTGGGCATCAGGTTTTGTTTGCCTCTGGTTTGGAAGTACCAGATTTTACCACCCTGTAGCTGGCTTGTTTAAATCAGTGTTAATGGGTTCTTAAGATGTAAACTTTAATGCCACTCTCTCCTGTCTGTTACCATGGGATTCTAGGAACCTGGACCCCCTCTGCTGTCATGTTCTGGGTGACCTTTGTCCTACTCTATTCAGAGTGACAGTCAGAAGAGGCCTGTAGTGGATTCCTTACTCTGCATAGTGACAGCCTAGGAAAGAGCACACAGTGTTGGTGTTGGCTAGTCCACACCTCTGTGGGATTAGCATTCCATACATCCCGGACCTTCCTGTCATTTTAGACACCTGAGGCCCAAACCTATGAGGTGCTTAGTGCCTTCTATTGAGTACTAAGAACTCAGCTCTCCTTTGGAGATGTGGATCTATCCACCTCCAAATCAGCCATCACCTTACAAGCCCTCATATTGCAAGATTGTCCCAGTATACAGGGAGCTGGGAAGCCCAGCAGAGGATCCCATTAGCTCCTTAAGGCTGTCAATGGCTTTGACTTTTTGATCCCTCATGAGCTGATCTGGATTTGAATCAAGGACTCAAGCCCAGTGTATGAAAACTATAAATGCACTCCAGATTGTGTTGACAGCATGTGCACCATGCAGCATGGAGCTGGCTCAGGAAGCTGTTAAGAATTTTGTTCTCTTGCATTGTTATGCAATTTATTATCATTGCAAAGTCAGGTCTGCAGGCCAGGAAAATGCCCCCAGTTCATTCTCGACATCGGAATGTGATGGAATTCAAGTGTTACCCATGACATCACACACTGACACAGGGGTGGGCAAACATTTTGGCCCCAGGGCCACATTGGTGTTCAAAAATGTTTGGAGGACCAGGTAGGGAAGTCTGGGCCTCCCTAAATAGCCTGGCTCCACCCCATATCCAACCCCCACCCACTTCCTGCCCCCTGACTGTCCCCCTCAGAACCCCTGACCCATCCAATCCCTGTCCCACGCTCACTGTCCCCTGATCACCCCCTCAAGAGACCCTCCCACCCTAACTGCCCCCCCAGGACCCCACCCCCTATCCAACACCCCTGCTCACTGATTGCCCTGACCCCTAGCCACACCCCCGCTCCCAATAGGCCCCCTGATAGGCTCCCTATCCAATGCTCCTGCTCCCCATCCACTGACCGCCCCCGAGACCCTCTGCCCCTTATCCAACCCCTGCCCTGGCCCCCTTACCATGCTGCCACTTAGAACAGTGTGTCTGGCTCTGGGTTAGGGTTAGGATTAAGGTTAAGCTCTGGGCCAGACACGCTGCCGTGCTGATCCACTGGGGCATGCAGCCCCGCCCCCCAGAGCACATGCGGCACGCTGAGGCTGTGGGGAAGGGGGACAGCAGAGGAGGGGCCGGAGCAGCCTCCCCAGCCAGAGCTCAGGGGCTGGTTAGGAGGAGCCTGCGGGCCTGATCCGGCTTGCGGGCTGTAGTTTGCCCACCCCTGCACTGACACATTGATGCAGGAACCCTGGTGAACTAGGATCTGTTTTCCATGCATGTGCTGTAAGGACCTGCCAGCACTGGTGTGGAAGGATCAGTTTGCCTCATTTCTGAGTGAACTGGCCATTGCATGGCAGGCACAGGGAGCTAATCACCAATTTCAGCACCAAGAACTGGTGCTTTTCTAAAGCCGCTGCATTCTTCTCCTTTGCATGGGACAGGCAGACAACCAGGAACCCTGAACATGTGATGGCTCCAGCCTCCTCTTCAAACCTCGATTCTGCATCTGAGCCATGTATGGAGAGCCCTGCCCGTGTGTGGAATCCCAGTGACTGCACTGGGGTTCCAGAGAGGCTCAGCACAGATGCAGTTGCAGGGTCAGGATCTTGAGTTCTGTTCCACTCCAGATGTTCCTTGATAGGCACCACCTAATGCTAGTGTAACCCACTGGTTTGTAGGCATGTAGAGCCCCTTCTGTGCCTAATCCACAGAGTGCAGATGTTTGTTAGAGGCTTCTTTAGGGCAAGCTGCAGCAGCTCATGCTTTTAGCACCGGAGGTTCCTGCAACACCTGCCATTGATGTCAGACGTCACACAAACACGTGGTGTGCTGATACTTGGATCACTCTAGTGCGACCCCTTCTCAGGCACCAGCCACCAGAGGGCAAGAGAACCCAAAGCTCATGAAGCTGGTCCACTTCCGTCGGCAGAGGGCACTGACGCACAAAGAACAGCAGTAGCAGCCACACTGCATGGCTTTGGCATCAGTGCTCACGCTAGCGGCAGGTGCCCCTCTCTGCTCAGCACTGTGCTCTGGCTGTGATTCGCTGGCAGAGACGAAATTTCCAATTAAATAGCAATTCTTTTTGGAGCCATTTATTTCCGTTTCTTTTGTATTTTGATCAGAACGTCAGTCAGCTTTTCACCCATTTGTCAATTTCACTTTCTGTAAAGATTATCTGTGAACAACGTGAGAATACAAAAATATCTGCTGTCGGCTTCTAACCTGGGAGAGCCTCAGATTCCAGGAGCTAGGAGGAAACCTGCACAGAATATGTTAAGAAACAGAAAAAAAAATGTTTTCTCTTCAGATTTCTCTGCTTATAGCTGCATTTTGAAATCTGCCTTTTCCTCTGTTCCCAGTGCCCAGCTCCCCCTTGTGACCTTTAAAACCTGCAAACCCTCCCTCCCAGAGTAGTGCTTACTCACCCAAGAAGTCCCATTGATTTTCTCATGGCAAAGCAGCCATTGGCTTCCTGGGATGTGCCCTGGGAGCTCATGGAATCAGGCCTTAAAACAGAGAAACCCTTTTTCATTTGGGGTGTCACAATCAATAACACCAGGGCATAAACCAAGCAATGTTTACATGAGTAACAGAGATTGAGAGTTATATCCTTTCCCCCATCCCATCTCTGAATTGTCTATTAGATTATAAACTCATTGTGGGAGGGAGGGACTGTCTGCTCCTCTGTATAGCACCTAATGCAATGGGGCTCTCTTCTTGGCTGGCCACCTTCTAGGCACTACCCAGGGGTCAGCAACCTTTCAGAAGTGGTGTGCTGAGTCTTCATTTATTCACTCTAATTTAAGGTTTCGTGTGCCAGTAATACATTTTAACGTTTTTAGAAGGTCTCTTTCTATAAGTCTGTAACATATAACTAAACAAAGCCAAGTTGGACTAGGGGTCAGTCCAGACCCTGCTGAGCTCCTGAGAGCTGTTCTCCCCAGATTTCAACTACTCTAGCAAGCACCTCCACCCTCTTTGGCTGCATCCAAGCCAGATTCTGGGTGCAGCTCCAGCTCAGGATCAGAACCATAGTGGTGGGTTTGAAGCTGGGGATCTGGACTTGCCCACATGCTGTTTGTGCCAATTCTTCACTGACTGTGCTGTGTGGCTAGTCACTTAAGTCATGTGGTATTGGATCCTCTCCCAGATTGGATGACTGAAACTTTTTCAAACAGGAGAATAACAAATAGCAAATGAGGCACTTTCTGGTTCAAAGTTTCAGATGAATGATCATTTTGGGTTAAAATTTTGGCAACTTTTGAGATTTGCTGAAGCTTTCATGAATGTTCATCCAAATAATCGTGAATAACAAAATTATAGGAGTGGAATCATGGAAATATACAACAGAAGTTGATAAGAAGATCTACTCATTCCAAAGTAAATGCTTGAGAAGCTCTTCAGAGTCCATTGGAAAGAGTTTCTTGAAACTCAGGCATTCTAAGGTGAACAAGCCAATCTAAAGCATCAAACATGGTAAGAGGATAACAATGAACATATCTAGTACACACTTTAAGGATGCCACCAACACAGCTTCCATGGCAAGTCTATATCAATAGACACCACCAGGAAAGAGAAAGATGGTGGCCTAGAGAAACATTATGCAGAACAAATAGAGAAAGAAGACAAATAAATCAACACAACACTCAGAAGCCTGAACAGAGCAGCCCAAGATCGAAAAAAATGGTGGTAACTGATGGACACCCTGTGCATTTGAGGGTGTAGAAAGATAAAGAAGATAAGTCTTAGAAAACTGAACCTGGAAATATTCACCAACAATATCTCTACTATCCATTCATTATTATTGTTCATTCGCACTACAGAGGGAGTTGGCTGGCCTCAGAACCAGGCATCTCAAAGATTCTGAGCAGAGCTAGGCAAATAACTCATAATAAGGAAACTGAGGCATGCTGAGATTTAATTCCCACATAGCAGCATTCAGTTAATCTATAGCACAACCAAGACTTGAACTGACAGCTCCTGATGCCTAGGTCAGCACCTTGACTATGAACCATCTCTTCTACATGTGTGGCTACTAACATTGTCTTAAGACTAGCAGTTTCCTCAGCCATTTCTGGCATTGAGGCTGGTTGCTAGACTACTGCAGCAAGCAAAAGACAAAGGGTGTGTGCGGACGGGGGAGGTGAATTCATTAACAAATCCCCTGGCTGTTTGTTGCTGTGTTTTCCCAGTTCCGATTCTCGGTTCTGGTGATCTATTGACTCACCGTGTGGCCTTCGCAAGATACAGGGCCTTAGTGAAGCCAGCAAGAAATGTTATAAGAAGCAATAGCCTCAGTGTGAAGGTTGTTCTGAGGCTACTTTCTCAGGTATGATTTCCCTGGGCTGGTGAATGACACCAAATATTAGTCTGAAAAATTAACAGTCCCTAATGCAACTATCTGGCCTTTGGATTCTGTCTCTTTCCTTTGTTTCCTTTAATAACCAGCTGTCTTCCTTTAATAACCTAGCTGAGCCTTGGCCCTGTGCTGTGGTAAGCATGTCCTGGAGGTGTTGGGAACAGAGGATCAATGGAGAAGAGGTAGCAAAAAGCGGAGTGGGGAAAAGGAGAGAGGGAGAAATATGGGGAGAGGAGAGAGGGGAAATTCAGTTTGCCAAGAGCAATGAACGAATGTAATTGAATTGCAGCAAGCACTCAGATAACAGGCAGTGATCTCAGATCAGGCAGCAATGCCACTAGGGTGCTAACAAGCCAGTGCAGCATCATTGAGTATGCTGGGCAGGTTCCGCTAATGTAGGTCATCCTGCCAGCACAAAAATAATCATCATAAGAGTCCTTCTTTCAGAAACACATCTTCTAGCAGAGCTTTAACTGGATCCCCTTCTGTTCCACCAAGAAACTACCCCTGCACAAGGGGACTGGAACAATTTGTACAGTGGGGGACGCTGAGAGCCACTGAACCAAACTGTAACCTTGTATATGATGGAAACCACTTCAAGCCAGCATCCCCAGCACCCCTAGTTTCAGCATCTATGCCCCTACAGGAGGGGAGGGGAAGGACAAAGCCCTTGCTGATGCCCCAGAATGTTGCAGCCTGAGGATCTGTATTCACTGGGAATTTGTGATCTGTGCACAGAAGTATCATCATCTTTAAAAGAATTGCCATAGTAAAGAAGGGGATGGGTTGAAGCCAAACCAGAGTATGAGGGGTAGCTAATTCAAAGGGATAAATGAGAATCCATGCCCCATCCCAGGGCCCCAGTAGAAGAGACAGGCTAGTTATACCAACAACCTGGTCTCTGGGTGTAAATGGAGTTTGATGCTGACAAGCATGGTGCTGAATGTCGGGCTGCATGCCCTCAGCTCCCACTGACATCAAGGTGAGTCTCGGGTTCTGAGCATACAGCAGGATCAAGCCCTGCCTGTAGCGAGTCTTATGCAGAGAGGATATTTACTTCAAAACCAGAGCTTACGCAGTGTGCTGGACCTCTGCATCTCACCCAGAGGGCAAAGCTGGAAAGCATCAAAGTGAGTATTCATGACAGAGACCTGATTCTAAGAGATACACTACTCCAGTCAGCAGACAGGAACAATACCACATGGACTTGTCCCCAGCTCTGGCTGCTATGCCTCCTCCTGGCAACTCCCTTCACCCCAAATTTTTCAGGATTTTTCAATGATTTCAAAACTATCATACAAATCAGGCAATGCTAATACGAATTACCAAATGAAGAGGTTACATGCAAAACATCATTGCTCAATCCCTCTGCTTCTTCTTACATTTTAGTTCTCAAGAAATCCACACGGATTTCTTTGCAGCATCAGGATTTTAGGTGCTTTCAGTGATTTCAAAACTATTATACAAATCAGACAATGCTAATACGAATTACTAAATGAAGAGGTTACATGCAAAACAACATTGCTCAGTACCTCTGCTTCTTCGTACATCTTAGTCCTCTAGAAATACAGACAGATTTCTTTGCAGCATCAAGATTGTAGGTATTTTTCCAGTGCAGAGATCCAGACTCTCCAGGCTTCATGCATTGTTAACAGCATCTCCTGCTTTTGCCATGCTGCTGTTTGGTCAAGGGACACTTGGGATGGGTGGAGGAGAACATGGGTAAGTATTCCTGGTGTCTCCTCAAGCCTACATGAGGTGCAGAAGCTGGTCCCCAAATAGGTCAACTTTTGCAAGAAAATGCTCTAGAAAATTTCATCTCCTTTTTTGTTTTGCTCAAATTACAAATGTTGATTTTTTTCCCACCAGCTAAAGCTGAAATGAAGCAGGAATGGCTACCATTGCTAGCTGCACCTCCACAATTCCTCTCACAACAGCAGGCCCATCAACTCCAAGGGTGGTCTAGGGCTTAAGTACCTGGGTGTGGGTTTCAAGAAGACCTGAGCTGGATTCCCTGCCCTGTCCCCGCGAGATTTCCTTAGGCAAGTCAATTCTTCTCTCTTTGTTTCAGCTCCCCATGTCTAAACTCCAGCTAACACAATCTAGCTCACAAGGGTGCTGCAAGGCTAAACTCATTAGTATTGAGTGAGGTGATCAGAGAAGTACACTCATGGTATGGGATATTGGCTCCTGATTCATTGTGTAACACAGACGGATCTCGGTCATTGGTTGGCGGGATCGAACCTGGGACCTTGGGAGTGTAATGCATGAGCTAAAAGCCAACTGACTGTGAGCTTGGCCCGTAGAGCCAATTTATTTTCTCTCTCTCGCTAAGTGGTTTCAGTGCCACTAGATGGGACAGAACATCACATCCAGGTCATGTGTGGGTTACATATGCTTCACAAGTCCCTCAGTCCGCTGGTAGTGCTTTAAAACACCTATTGATCTGTCTGAAGGGCGGGTGGGGATCAAAAATGCAGGAAAACATCCTCAGCAGGTAGCACAAACCAAGGCAAGGGAGGTGTCAGCCTAGTATAACATAGTGCAGCCTGATGGGAATGGATAAGCAGGAATGAGTGCACCATTGCTTTCCAGCGCACCACCCCCACCCTCATCCCTGCAGCCTCTCTGAGAGCTCAGCAGTTCCTATCCAAACCCTGGAAAACAGAGACTGAATCCAAATCAGTGTGGCTCTGCTCTCTTATTAATTTTTCACTGGGGACAAACCACACTGAACTTCAATTGAACTATGAAATGAAGTAGGCAGGGAGTAGGGAAAGCAAATATTAGAGGTCTTAATGGCCTTGTGTGTGATCAGAAAACCACTGTTAATCACCTCAGCATGGGGACTTGAGTCTGTTCAGGGCTCACTTTGAATGGAGACTTATCTCTGCAAACAGTTGATGGAAATGACAAGGGGGCAACTTGCTAATATTTGCATACCAGTCTCCACCCACGATAAGGGAGAAGTGGGCACCTCATTGTGCCAGAGGGATCCTAGCTACTAGCTGAGGGGGGTCATGCCACCTTGAGCGCTCTGTGGCAAAAGTCAAAGTGCATCTGCATGCAGTGGAGAGAGACGGGAGTGAGTTCGGTCCTGGTGCAAACAGGCCCAAAGCCACTGGCTTTGACCGAGCAGCATCAGCTTCCACTCACTTGCAGACCAGAAGGCAGTGTGGTCTAGTCCAGGGTTTCTAACCCACAGGTCGGGACCCAGAGATGGGTCACCAGAATGTTTCAAAGAGTCGTGTGGCAGCTTCCCCAAACCTGAGCAGCGCTGCAATGCTGGAAGTTGCAATGCTCGGAGTGGAGAGCCAAGCCCTGCCAGCTTCACAGCACAGGAGGTGCCACTCTGGAGTGAGTGCCAGGCAGGACCCAGCCCTTCCTGCCCCGGGAAGCAGGACCTGACCAAAACCACCCCGAGGCAGGGCCACAACCAGGGCAGCTGCCCAGGGTGCAAAGCTGTGGGGGTGGCTTGGGCTGATGATGCTAGGTTGCTTGGGCCAACCCTGTTCTGCAGGGCTCAAGGAGGGCGCACCACCACCACCCCGACTCATCTCAGCAGGGCACCCACTTGTCTGGATTGAGGGACATCCAAAAATATGGGGGGCACATGACCCCACATGTCCCCTCACACGTCGCCTGTGGTAGAGGGGTGCAAATATGCTTGCTTTCCCCAGGCACTAAATGCATGTGAGAGGTGGGCTCATCACAGATGGGCTGTAGATATGTGCTTCCACATATGGCTGCTGGATGCTCAGGAAGTGTGTCTGTGTGTGTTGGGGGAGGCGGAGACGGAATCCAAAGCTTGGGGACCTTTTGATGTGAAGAGTCAGGAAAGGCCATTTGATGCTGTCAGGCCAGAGGCCAGCTGCTGTCAAGGCTGCAGGCATTAGCTAAGAACTGACAAACTCATAGCTGGAGACCAGAACAGGTCACTTATGTGTTAGTGTTACTCAAAATAGGTATTAATTTTACCAGAATGTATTTAGTGTTTAGACTGTGGAATGTTTGTAAATTGCTGCGTGCATTACTCTCCCTTGTGATGACTGTATCCCAGGCTAGAGAGAGATATGTAAATTTTGCTTTATAACTTTGAAAATGTTTGCTCTAAGCTTGTGAACCCAGATGAGAAGAGTGTTTCCTTCCCCATCTCCCCTGCTCATCCAGAAGAACTATCAAAATCAGATGGGCCACCATTGCAATACAAAGAATTGGTTAATGGCTCTATAGCAGTTTGGAAATGCTATGTGCCAAAGGCTTGTTCTGTGGATTTGGAGGCTGAATGGATGGATTTGAAGGTTGTTTGAACTCTGCCAGGGCTAGAGACACCAAACTGAAGGCAGAGAAAAGAGATCCCCAGGAGCTGCCTCCTCAGGCTGCCCTGAAAGACAACACAACAACTCTGTCACTTTTAGGACTGAGATTGCAGCTCATTAGTGTGTATGTGTTTGCTGGCTTTAACCTGCAAATAACGCTCTTATTTCTCTCTCCTAGGTAATAAACCTTTAGATAGTTTATTACAGGATTGGCTACAGGCCTTGTCTTCAGAGTGAGATCTAAGGTACCAACTGATCTGGGGTAAGTGACTGGTCTCTTGAGACTGGGGGCAATCTAAATATTGTGTGATTTTTGGTGCAAGTGGCCATTTATCACCAAGTCCATCTTGCCCAGGTGGTAAGACAGACTGGAGAGCCCCAGGGAACTGTCTGTGACTTTGTGGTATGACTGTTACAGTGATCCAGGAGTTCTCATTTGTTACTGGCTTGATGAAATCTAATTATAGACAATATCCACTCCCCACTGTTGGGGTGTCTGCCCAGTTTGTGACAAGTGGGCACTCATGGTCATGAATCACTCCAGACAACAACAGGCTGCTGCAATCTTAGTCCATCACTCAACTGGGGGCTGTAGGTCACAAAAGAGGGCGGGGGCAGCCCTGGAAGAGCAGGGGGGCTGCAGGGCAGGTGTGAGATGCATCCTAGCCAGGAGGGGACCGAGATCTGGGAGTAGCTGATGCTGCTGGGCAAGACTGAATTCCAGTGGCAGAGCTGTACCAGGCGAGCATGCAGTCATCTTCCCATGTTACGCCTGTGTCCAGCACAGGGTCACTCACACATGGTGAAGGAAATAATTAACGCATTGCTTTGATGTTTGCGTAGTGCCAGTCGCAAGTTGCCTCACATTGCATGAGATGTTGTATCAGAGCCCGTCTCTGCCTATGGCTTGTCTGAGGGTCAGGGAGGCCCCTTTTGCCATGCTCCAAGTAACCCCTCTGTGTAGAGCAGGGGTCTCCAAACTTTTTTGATTGCGCACCCCTAGCAGAAAAAATGTTCTGAGCATGCACCCTGATGGGGAAAGCTCTGCCCTAGCTCTGCCCTAGCCCTGCCCCCATCCACTCCCTCCCACTTCCCACCCCCAACTGTCCCCCTCAGAACTCCCTTCCTTCTCCCCTGACTGCTCCTTCCTGGGACCCCTGCCCTTGACTGCCCCCCAGGACTCCACCCCCTATCTAAGCCTCCCTGCCCCATGTCCCCTGACTGCCCCTTCGTTGATCCCTAACTGTCCCCCTGGGGCCGGTCCCTGGCCGCGGCACCCATCTCTTCCAGCCAGGGCCGGTCCCTGGCCACAATGCCCAGCTCCTCAAGCTGGGGCCACTGCGGCCCCCCGTGGATGGTCTCGCGCACCCCCTGGGGTGCATGCACTCCAGTTTGCCGACCACTGGTGTAGACTGAGGACTGGTGTTTCCTTTCTGCCGAACCTATGAACACAACAGCACTGCTGCAGGCTGAGGAGAGAGGGACCTTCCCATCAGCGCTGCGCCCTTCAGGAACAGTCAGAGATGGGAGAAGTGAAGCAGATTAGAAACCTTCCCTATGCACTTGGGCCCTTGGCCAAAACTCAAACCAAGCGGCTCGGGGGTTTGGAAGAATTCAGGGAGCATATTCCCCATTATATTTCACTGCTGTGCATGGCTCCAGCTGGCTGTGGGAGGGCAAAAATGCAACAAATTCCCTCATTAAAAAAAGATTATCACCATGTATTCATCTCTATATCTATCTATAGCTATAGATGAGCACACACACACACCTCTCCATATGTATCACTTCTGTTACAAATATCTCACAGATAGAAATTTGCACTAATATTGGTGCAAATAAATATTCTCTTGGATATATGGGACAATTTCCCTTCAGCTTGGGCTTTCTTAGAAATACCACACCACGTGCACCACTGCAGCAGAGAGGCAAGTCACAAAAGCTGTGGTGCCATCCCAGAACAGTCCCTGGGTTGTATTTTATTGAACACTGACAAACCTGGGACCTGTGTGATGCTTTCTGATAAAATATGACCATATAGATCACTGTTGCTATCACAGTTATGTAATTGCAACAAATCTTGTATACAGGTTGTCAAGTAAGATGTCTATGGCAAAGTTACGATTTGCTGAATATAATTATGCTATTTGTATGCATGTATCATTTTTGTATTTGAAGTTGTGAGTATTGGCTCTATACCTGTATTTCAAATATGTTTGCTTCTAATTCCCACAAGGTAGTTAACTTGCACATCTTGAAGGGACTATTCAAGTTAAGTGGCACATCAAAAGAACATTTAGTACACAATGGAAGACAGGCATCTACACTGAATGGACTGTCCTGTGAACTTTCTGTCTGGGATATATAGGTAATGATTTCCTGCTATGACTAAGCGAAGTCATGCATGGACATGTGACTTGCTCAAGTGACTCCAAACTCCATCTTTTACCTGTAATTTTCCACTAGCTGTGCTGAAGGCTTTATTTGAAACACTGGGATTCCCTCCACATGGCTGAAGCTATAAAAGGCCCTGGAAACACTTCCATTTTGTCTCTTTCCTACTCCAGCGTCTTTCCTGCTCAAGCCTCTGGACTGTGAACTTATACTAGTGGGAGCATTTTAACCAAGGGATTAAGGACCTTCCGATGATTTGGAAGCAACCAGAGACATATCAAGCCAGCAATTTATTCCACCACTGCTACAAGCCTGAACCAAGAACTTTGCAATTATTGTATGTATTTGCTTCCTTTAACTAATTTTAACTCTCATCTTTTTCTTTCTTTCTTTCTTTCTTTCTTTCTTTCTTTCTTTCTTTCTTTCTACCTTTCTACCTTTCTACCTTTCTACCTTTAGATTTTAGATACTAAAGGATTGGCAAAAGAGTGATTATTGGGTAAGCTCTGAGTTATATATTGACCTGAGGGTGAGGCTGGTCCTTTGGATCAGAAGAATCTTGCATTTGATGAAATAGGTTGTAAAGAACCACTCATCTTAAAGTCTAGTGTTTTTGGTGGTGATACAAGGACTGTAATGTCTAATGTTCTGACTTCTTGTTAACCAATGTGGTGAAACAGAAGTTTACTTTTGTTGCTGATTTAGTATATCTTAAGACAGAACAACCATCAGTTTTGGGGTGTGTCTGCCCTGTTTCTCAGCAGTTTGTCCTGAATTTGGTATTCTCAGTTGTGATCAATGAAGGCACGGCTACAGCCTGATCCGAAGCTCACCAAAGTCAGTGGAAAGGCTGCCCATCAGCTTCAATGGGCTTCGGATCAGTGCCTCTCTTCACTGAGATCTGGCTCATTCATTTGACCCCTGATGAAGGGCCCAAACTAGCTGAGCACTGAAGAACATGCTGCTGAAGAAGGATCAAAACACAGTCTGACAATGTCCCTTTGGCTGTTTTGCTGGTTCCGGGAAGAGGGAACACAGTGAAACGCAAAAGGACCCGGGATGGAGGCTGAGAAATCAGAGATGGGGAAGACCGAGAGGAGAAAGACTGGCATGAATGAACCCTCTCCTCCTCCCTTTGCATTCCCTTTTCCCAGCATCTGCTCTTCTCTCCAGCTTCCAAGACATCCGTTCTCTGTAAAGCAGCAGACTGGAAGGTGGCCCCTTGTTTTTAGCCCTGGCACCCTTCCAGCATGACATCGTTCCCTGGGAGCTGAGGGGTGTCTCAGTGCGCTGGCCTGTGTTTCTTTACAGTGTGGCTGGCTGAAAAGAGATGCTGCTTTCCCTCCATGGGCAGGCCTCACCTACCACAGTGAAAATGCTAATGTGACAGCTGCTACCTGGGCCAGCACTCCAGGGACTGAACCAGAGTCCTCCAGAGCCAAAGCACAGGCTGCTACAGCGAGAGCTGCAGCTGCCTTGCTGGGATTGTGACAGCTTCTGTGGATGGGAGCCAGAAGGGCACCAACAACAGACGGTCAGTGGGCTATGCACACACCATGTCCAGGTTGAAGTAGCAGATGATGGTGAGCAGCTGCAATCCTGGGTCATTTTGCACCAATGAGGCTTCAGAGACGGGCGCAAAATGTCTGAAAGCCAGAGCCTGTGGGAAGGGCGGGTGTTGTTTGAATGGGACAAGAAGCTGATGTCCCCCGCTCCACAAGTCAAATGCCTGCCTCCCTGAGTGGACAGGACCTCTAGTTGCTTTCAGACAGGCCTGAGCAAGCGGAGATTTGTATAGAGATGCACCAGGCCTGACAACCAGTCCCTGAAGGGAAGGAGGAAGGGGAGGGAGCAGAGAAAAAAATCCTCAAACTGGTGTGGAACTGGGAAAAAATGGTGAATGGTGGGGATCCAAATAGAGGGTGTGCTTGGGTGCTTCACTGAGTTGTGGCCTCCGATGGAGATTTGGGGAAGGATGGGAAAGGCTGGTCATATGGAAAGAGAGAACCATCTCTGTATCTCTCCATGCACCAAGTGGAAGGGTTTGGTGCTTTGCCCTCTGTGCCATAAGTCTTGTGCCATCACGGAGAGAGCCCTGGAAATACCCTAGAGAGTTCAGGGCCCCATGTTCTGGGTTTCTCTGGATCACGTTTAGCTTTCCTCCATCCTTGCTCTCCGGTGGCCTTCAGCATCCCTGTCCATGCTCAATCATTTTGCACTGACAGCCAGCTGGCGGCGAAGTGGATGTTACTTTAGTGAGTGTGTGACTTTCCTTGCTGCACCTGCTGCGCCAACAGGCTCCAGTAGCCCAGCATTAGCTGGAGGGGCAGTCAACCAAAAAGCGCTGTCTAGGGGCAGAGAAGCCTCCCAAGAGCAGGCGTCACATGGCTGCATTCTGACTCCAGCAGCTGCCAGGCTGGCCATCTCTCTTCACCGTGCATGGGTCAGCAGGAGGAGGCGACCGTTGAAGAACATGAGGCTGCTGGTGAGCAGAAACTGATGGTCTCAGCAGCCTGGAAACCAACACCAGGCAGCAAGCAGGACTTGTGGAGCAGGGAGAGCCGGGTGGCCAGATTCCATGGTGATGAGCATGATGTATGTTGATGGATGGGACATCTGAGAATTCAGAGGCTACACACACTAACTGGTTCCTCTAGGACCTCCAGCATAGCTCCTAGGAAGGATGGATTTGATGGGTCTCTGCCTAGACTCCAGTGGATGTCTGTCCTTACTGTAACACGCCTGCTCAGTTCAAATGGCCCCCCATATTCTAAGTTCTACATTTCTTGTCTTGCATGTTGCCCTGACTTGTTCGGATATGATGCTTATCTGGTGTTCTGTTTTATGTGGTTATCTTTAATATAGAAATTAATTAGAGAAACATATTACTACAGCACAGTTTGTCATGATTAATCAGGCTCAAGGCTCTCTGGGCTGGAATAGCCAGGAGACCTTCAGGCCAGGATTTAGGGGCATTGGTGGAGCTGTGTGGGGCCCAGGATTGGCATAGCGAGGGGCTGTGGTCAGGGTTGGGGGGCAGGGACAAAGCTGTTGGGAGGGCGTGGGACTAAAATAGCAGGAGTTTCTTCAGAAGATGAACAGGGGAGGCAAGTGCAGAAGGACGTCAGATAAGGACTAGAGATGGTCAAAAGCTGATTTTTTTGTCCAAAGAAATGTGAGATTTTGAATTTTTCATCCTGAGTTGGGACAAAAAAACTCTTTTGTTTTCAATCATTTATTTATTTTATTTAAAGAATGTCAAACGAGAAAAAATATCAAATGAAAAGTTATTTCAAAACAAAGACAATGAAAATTTTCCATTCCAGAAATGTCAAAGTGGAACCTTTTCAAAATGGTTCCCCTCCCCCGGTTATTTTTTGTTTCAAGACAAAATTTCATCAAAATGATCCGATTTCATGCAAAATTTCGGTTTAGTCGAAGCGATGGTACTTGGCAGAAAGTTCTGATGCAAAATTTTAGCCCGGCATTTGCGGGACTAGGAGTCATTGGAAAACCTGTGAGTGGAAAACCTGTGGAAAACCCAGAGGCAGAATAGCAGGAGATGCTGCAGCTGAGGACTAAGGTCCACTTGACAGATTATTTCGATCATGTCCTTGGAGAGCCCTCTGCAACGAAAATAGCAAGCAGATTGGAGTGGCTCAGGCTGCTGATCCAACTCAAGGGGACTTTGTGCTAATCTAATCTTTGGTTTTGCAAAGTGCCCTTTGTAGAGAATTAGCCCTGCTCCTTGGGCTTCAAATGCATTTTTAACAGCCTTGCAATGACCTTAGCCCACTTTCTAGAGGACGTCCTCTCTTTGCACCTCAGTGGGACTGAACTGTGCCCACCAGCACTCTGAGGAGATGCTGTAGCGTGGCTTGGGTTGGCTGTGGGGAAAGAAAGTTATAGACAGGAAAGAAAATCAAAGGCAAAGATACCAAATTATCTGCTGGGGAGACCAGTTCAGCCCAGGAGCCATCTCCCAGCTAGCTGGGATACCCCTCCCAGTTAGCAATATGAGTAGAGCAGGATGGTGCTCCCATTTGAGACCCCTATGCCTTCCTCCACCCACAGGCACAATGGGGGAACCAGCATTGCAAGAGTAACTGGACCCAGGTGGGCTATCTGCAAGACTGAAGCTGTGACCTACAGAACTAAAAGCCTGTGATCTTGTCCTGTGGGCTCAGTGACCATACCCCCTTGGTCAGTTGCTGCAGCAGATGCATTATGTAGAACTGCCTGTAGAGGGGAACAAAGGCCCATGCTCTATAGGGTTGGGTTACACAACCTCTTCTGAGGCTGCCCAGACAGCATGCCCCATCCCCTGAGGACAGGACAGGTCCTTCGTGGGCAAGTGCAAGGAGTGGATGCTCTCTCCTGGGAGCTGAGCTGACCCCCCACCAACTCATTCATGTAAGCCATCAAACAGTTACCTCATTTCAACATGGGATTTAGTTGAGGATTGGTCCTGCTTTGAACAGAGGGTTGGACTAGATGACCTCCTGAGGTCCCTTCCAACCCTGATATTCTATGATTTTATGAACAGCTCTTGGTCATGGCCACCCTAGGCTGGGTTTGAACTGCTGACCTGAAGTCTTTGCACTACATTACTGATACCTCTGTAACTAGCTCTTCCCAAAGCAGCAGCCTGGAGATATGGTGGGCACCCCCAGCCATTGAGATGGGAACACAGAGTCATGTTTACAGGTGCTCACCAATCTCAAGACCCAAGAGAGAGGCTCTGGGACAGAAGGCTGGCCGCAGGCAGGCTCCCCACTGTGTGCCAAACCCTGTATGTCCTTTCAGTGCTCCTCACGCCCTTTCCCCTCTCACGGGCTGTCTGTATGTACAGGTGTTGGGGGATGCTTCTCAATGCTGATGGATTCCCCAGTGGCTGGGGCAGGGGAAGGACACATATTGGAGATGAAGCCAGAAGATGGGGGACTAGGATTGGTTGGGCAAGAAGACTGGGACTGGGATTAGGAACCTTAGGAGTGGAGGCTGGGACTGGTGACATGAGGAGAGCAGGACTGGGACAGGATGCCAGGGCTGGGAGAGAGACAGGCAAACTTAATTTTGGCATCTCCCACTTCTAAGTGCTTGACTTTTAATATGGTTTATGAGTGTGACACACATATGAACCAGAGCTGGTCAAGTAACTCGTCACCAACAGCATTTGCCAATTTTAACAATATCTGGATAGTTTTTCCCCTCAAATAATTATTTAGGAACAAATGTTCACATTATTCCACTGACTTTCTACCTGCCTAGTCATGCCTTTCCTCCACATCCTCCCTGCACCCTTTGGGACAGATCCATACCCCGCCACAGTCAATGGACAGTCTCCTAGAGATTTCAACAGGAGCAGGACCAGGGCCTTGTTTGGAAAATGCCAGCATTAATTATCTTATTCTCCTCCACCCCACCCTATTTGTGCGCATAGGTGTGCGTAGCACATTTCATTAGGATGTGCACCCAGGGAAGGCTGTGTCTCTCCAAACAGCCTGGCCCTGCCTCCATCTAACCATCACCCACTTTCCACCCCCTCAGAGCCCCCGACCCATCGCCCCGGGAGGGGGGGGGGGGGGGGGGGGGGGCGCTGATTAGCCCCTCTGGAGACCCCCCCACCCTAACCACCCCCCCAAGATCCCACCCCCTACCTAAGCCCTGTGCTCCTGGTCCCCTGACTGCCTCCTCTAGAGACCCTCCGCCCCCTAACCAGGCACCAGGACCCCACTCCCTATCCAAGCCCCGCATCCCGACCCCTAGCCACACTCCTGCTCCCTGACAGGCCCCCTGGGTCTCCCACGCCCTATCCAACGCCCCTGTTCCCTGTCCCCTGACCACCCCCCGAGACCCTCTGGCCCTTCTCCCCGCCCCAGCCCGACCCCGGCCCCCTCATTACGTCGCCGCTCAGAGCGATGATCCCCCAGAGTGCGCTGTGTATCTGGCTTGGAGCCAGATAAGCTTTCACACAGCCTCGCCCCTCAGAGCGCTGCTCTTGTGGGGGTGCTGAGACTGTGGGGGAAGGGAACAGAGGGGGAGGGGGAAGGAAGGAGGAGCAGTCTCCCCAGCTGGAGCTCAGGGGCCCCCGGCCCACCCTGCATTAGGGTGTGCCTGAGCACACCCAGCACACCCCATGCACACGCCTATGTTTTTTTTTTGTGTGTGTGTGTGTGTGTGTGTGTGTGTGTGTGTATTATATACACCCGCTCCTGTTTTGCAAACTTGCAAAGGTGGATGGATTGCAAGCCAGGAAGTCCCCAAGGGGAAGCTCCCACTCCAGGGAGTGAATTTAGCATCCCGTGATTTTTCACAGCCTCTCTCCAAGATCAGTAGTCCCCCGCTGAGTCATAAAGAGCTTGCTGAGTCCTAGCCAGACCATAGTCCAGGACTGTGAGCTCTGGCCTGTCATATATGTCAGTTCCCATTACTGGGCCCTGGAGCAGCTGGAGCTGATTGGATGGAGTTGCAGCCTGGTTCTCCACTACTAGCCACACCTGTCCCTTCCCCACACCCAGTTCTGAAAGGTGAACAAGTCCCTCTGTTCATCCAAAAGCAGCCTGGCCAAAGCACCTCGATACTGCCTGCCTCTGGAGACCCCCATCAAGGGAGTGGGTCCAGGGCTTAATGCAAATGAGGGATGCTCAACAAACCTCATGTCTTGGCTCTGATAACCACCCCACATTTGACTAAGGCAGGGAGAACCTGGTTGTAAAGGGGCCTTGCAAATAATTGCAGGCTCAGTTTTGTGGGAGCATTTGCAAATGCAGGAGAGGGCATTTAGATGGGTAACTGAGCCCTTCTCCCTTAGATTGGGTAGGGCAGAGTGGACCCACCACTAGCCTAATGGATGCTCAGCCTGCCTGCCACTGCTTCAGGCAGCCCTGGAGTCTGGGAGGTTTAGGCCAGGCCTGGAAAGTGGGACATTCCCAGCTTCTAAGAACAAGTGGTCAGCCTAGCTCCAGGCCTTGCACCTCCATTGCTGCTGCAGCCCTATGCATGATGTGCCTCAAGGATGGAGTTAAGACTCCAGCAGGTCATTGGCCTCCTTTGCTTGAGAAGAGGTGGGATGAGACTTGAAGCCTGGTACCTTGGCTTTGGAGGGGGGGAAGTGGTGGATGATGGTCTAGGCCTCAGGCCTCCTTTGCTGAAAGGATGGTGTAGTGAGACTGTAGATCTAGGGCCTCACTCAGCATGTGGAGGAGGCAGGAGTCTATCTAAATACTTAGCTGGTCCCTGTCACCATGGCATCTGGCCTCACAACACCCCTGTGATGCAGGGCAGTGCTATTATCTCAACTGGAGAACTGAGGCAAAGAGAGACTAAGTGACTTGCCCAGGGTCATACAGGAAGTCTGGGGCACAGAAAGGACTAGGCATCCCAAGTTCTTGGCAAGTGCCCCAACTACTAGACCACCCTATCTCTCCATGTCAGGGCCATGCTCTCAGTGTGGTTCCCTGACTGTACTCCCATGTCTGGCTCCCTGCTCAGAGACCCCCATTGCCTCTGTCAGCCTTTGGGTCACATTTTTTTGCAGACAAGCTGCTCCCCAACACCCTGCTGGTCCTTCCTTTCTGAACCCAATGTGCAGCGCTGGCCTCTTATCCACCCAGTCAGACACATTCCTCAGCACTGGCCTCTTTCCTTTCTTAGCAGGGCCATGGTGCTGAACTCCAGACTGCACTAGCTAATCTGAGCTCCCCCAGCCCTGGCATTCTGGGAGCTGTTTATCTTGTTTGCGAGGCAAAGACAATTACACAATGTGAGTGCCTGCTGCTTATGAAACCCAGGCAGCAGCACTGACGGGGAAGAAATATACTTTGCTTTTCTGCTGCCTCTCAAAGTATCCTTCCGTGAATGTCACGAGGGACAGGCGTCCTCACAGCAATCACCAGCACTCTGATGTCAGGCCAGTAGCTATAGCAGTGACAAACCAAATTGCTTTGGGTGCACTGGCCACTGGATGCAAGCACTGAGTAGTGTAATCGTGAGAAAGGTGGCCTCATTTTCTATGCATGGGAAAATTCCACTTCAGACTCTTCATGATTTATTATAAATAATAATTGATGATATGTCACATTTCTGTAACACCTTTCTCCCTAAAGGGTTGTGGGCAAGTTTGCAGGCTTCTGCATAGCCTTCTGTATTCACAAGTCACTTCACCCTGCCATTCTCCACTGAAATGCAGCCACCTCTGGGGCAGAATACAGAAGCTGTTCAGCAACTTCCAGTAACACTACCAAGAGATGAAGAACACAGCTTACTTAGGATAAAATACTGCATCTGTTTGTAACCACAGCAGGAGTGTGAAGGCATGTTATTAATGAGATGAGAATTTTACCCAGCCACAGGGTTTCAGTAACTCCTATAATCATCATAGGATTTAGTGATTAGGAATGGTCAAAGTCTTTTTATTTTCTCTGGAGGAGACAGCGCTTCCCTCAGAGCTACTTCCTAAGGATGCTCAAATCCTGTACACTCCTTGCAGCTCTCAGCTCAGTCCTGGCCCAGCTTAACCCAGGTGTGCTGGTGAGAGTTGCCAGCTACACACCTTGAGGTGGCATGGCTGCAGACTGGGCAAGTGCCTTCTTGCTAACAGTGACTGATGCCAGGGTTGTGTGCCCTTCCCCGCGTACCACTCCCCTCATCGTCTGTTTCAGACCCCATTGCCATGGTATCTAGCGATGGGAGCAAGGCCTGGATTTTTGCTTGTTCCTGAGCCATATTTAGCAGTGCTGCTTATGAAGCATCAGGAAAGGATTGGTTTCCCATTTGGAACAAGCAGCACTGTGTGACACAAGCTGAGCAGGGACCTGGGAAGCCTGAGTTTTAGTCCTGCATGTGGAAGAGGGTGCCGTCTCCAAGCGCCCTCTGCTGGCCAAGCATGGCACCAGCGGTCACATCCACACCCTCCTCACAAGCAGCTCAGCAATTACTCCATCAAACACCTTTTCAGCCCCTGTCTCAGGTTAATTTATTAATAGCCCAAATAACTCTCAGGCTTAAAACAAACCCTAATGTTCCACTGTAAGGTCCTCTGTCAACTCTTCTTCTCTGCACCAGGTTCACCAGCTCTAGATTCCCTGGTACTGGGCACAGGCCCTCTGGGGCCCATTATAAATGAAACAGTCACCCCAAATGATATCCTCCCATCCCAGGGTCCCTCACAGTCCAGACACGCCCTCACTGGGCCTATTTTCCTTCCAAAGGGTTTCAAGCTGCTTCCCAGACATTCTTTTCCTGGCTTCCATGCTGCGGTAATCACTGCAGGAGCTAGCTCTTCTCAGGGCCTTTCCCTAGACTTCTCTCCCATAGCTTCTTCCCTACTGGTTGCGTCTCTGCAACTCTCTTCTCATCCTCTATTTCAGGTGTTGCCACTCTCATCAAGCCCAGCCTCAGAGCATCTGACTCATCATCGGAGAGCTGGCTCTGCTCCTCCTAAAGGGGCCAGCCGTCCTGTGACACTGCACCACTGGGCAAGTCACTTTGCTGCTTTGTTCCTCAGTTTCCCCAGCTGTAAACCAGCTTGCAGCCTTAGCTCACTATTGTTTCCTAAAAGCTTTGAGCTCAGATGGAGGGTGCTGTGAAAGTCCTGTGTCTATGTTCACAGCCTGTGCTAAGGTGGTCTGTAAATCTACCTTATGTACCATGTCAGCATTAATTGACACTGAGCACAGCAGAGCTAGGCTGTCTGAAGATTTCATCATACTACTTGGCTTCTCATTTCACAGGCTCCCTTGATTGCTACTGTTCAGATAATATAGATTTTTAAAAAACATTGCATAAATTAACCCCTTGATGGCTGTTTAACATGCTGCCTACATACAGACAGAAATCACTCTCCATGCTGCCAACCATGCCTGCTGTGCTGGGTAAAACACACCTGCACTGCTATGGAATATTGCAGGTGTGCCAAAACAGAATGCACTTGCACTGCCACTGAGCCTAATTCTTGACTGACCCCAGTGGGTCATTAATGGCCAGTGGCAGCAGAGCATGGGGGTAAGGGGACCAGCAGAGGAGGGGATGAAAAGCTGCTAGAGTTCTTATGATCTCCAGTGGCCTCTTGCAGAGCCTTCTTCTCGCCCAGGAGAGGGAATGGAGTCCAAAGCTGTCAGCATCCCTTCCGTTGGCTATCTCCCTCCCTCCCAAAAGAGCAGCCTCTTTCTGTCAGAGCCAGGCTGGACATGCCTTCCCTATTGCCTGTTAGTAATGCTTCAAACCAGTGACTGACACCCTGCAGCATGAACTCATCTCCTGGCATTCTGAGCTACCGTCAGCCTGCTACCCAAGGCACTGTGGGGCTTGTGATTGGTGGCCTTGGAGACCGAAGTCTGCAGAATTGGCGAAGTCTGAGCAACAGCAGGAGCTTTCCTCAACCCATCCCACCAATTCCTGCCTTTGAGGGACCATGCTCTGGGCAGCAGGGGAAATCATGGCCATTTGTCATCCTGCTGAGCTCCCAGGAATCAGGATCTGGTGTCATGACACTACATCTACTGACTTGGAAAGGGACTAAGACGTGCTGTCTTGCCTCATGTAGGCCACCAACCAACTGTCACAGGCACTAACTCTTAGCTATTGACCTGGAGTAGACTCTCAGTGCAGATCTACAGGCGACAGAGCCCACATCCTCCTCCCACTCTCCTACCGCCTTACTTGGACTTAGCTTTGGCTGGTTCACTCATGCATCTGCAAGGGCATTTCCTATTGATGAGTATCTCAAATCTAGGCAGGGTCATTGGAGTCATGTTGGTCCCGGGATATTGGAGAGACTAGGTCAGGGAGGTCAAATCTTTTATGAGACCAGCTTCTGTTAGGAAGAAAGACAAGCTCAAACCCTGTCCCACCTAGTCTTTCTCTCTCTCTCGCTCTCTCTAATCTTGGCAGCCAGCCAGACTAGCATGCATGTATGCAAGCTCTGCAGCTAGTCTTACAAGCCTCTTGGCAACCATCCCCCTTCTGCCCTTCTCACCTTAGCACGTCCAAGCCCAGTAGATTCTAGCAATGCCTCTGCACCCAAACCTATCTATTTATTGTATCTGGGGCAAACAGGACATTTTGAAAGGTTTTCTCGTGTAGTACCTACAGTTTCTGCAGTGTCGCGTTTCCATGGATACATCTGCAAAGAATCCTGGGAGGTGGGACCATGCACACACAGATGTATCTACCTGGGAAATTAAAAATAATAGCTGTAGATTTGCTGACTCTTTGTTCATATTTATAGGCACTAGCAAGTCCCCTATGGGATGCTAATAATAATGTATATCATTAATTGCAGAGTCTGCAGGTGAGAGCTTCCTTCCTTTCAATTTCCTGGCAAATCAGAGCCACTCTTTGTTAAACAAACAGTCATGTAATCAAACAGGGAGCCCCAGTGCTGTTAAACAGGGACAGAGTTGGAAAGCAGGCAGCAGCCATGAATGAAGATGCTTCGGAGTGTTTGGGGGTCAGAAGGGAAAGGAGGTCACCTCGTAACCCCGCACCTCTTGGCGTGTGCCAGAAGGGTTGAATCTTGGGTGTCTGGTGCCTGAGTCTCTGTGATTTGGGCCTGATCATTGCGATTTCCTGAGAGATCTGGGCATTTCACAACTCCAGCTGTGGGCACTGGGAGAGTGAGGCTTTCCTGGACCAGCACCTTTCTCGTTCCACACACTCATGGAGTCCATGCATGTCTGTGCTGGGACAAAAGTGAAGACCATTGCAGGGTTTGCTTCCTCCACTGCCACTCCCTGGCTGCTCACCAGAAGGCCATCCTTCCCCCACAGAATGTTGACCCAATGGGAGAAGACAAATCATGACCATGTGTGCCACAGCAATATGTCATACAGTCTTACACTGCTAGGCCTGTCACACAAAGGCAGGTCCACGAGCATCCTGATCTCCCCTTTGGATTTTGGGATGGGCATAGAGTTGCCAACTGTCTAATCACACAGACCCAAACACTGTTGTCCAAGGCCCTGCCCTGCTCATTCCATCGCTCACTCTCCCTCACCCTCACTCACTTTCACCAGGCTGGAACAAGGGATTAGGATGCGGGAGCGAGTGTAAGCTCTGGACCGGTGCAGACGGTTTCAGAGTGTGCGGGGCTGAGCCTGCGATATGGGGTTGGGGTTTAGGAGGGTTGCAAGGTGCAGGCTCTGGTCGTGAGGCACTTACCTTGGGCAGCGGCGCAGTGGGGTTTAGACTGGCTCTCTGCCTGCTCTGGCCCCACACCACTCCCAGAAGCACCTGGCATGTCCCTGCAGTCCCTGGGGAGGAGCAGGAGGCTCTGCAAGCTGCCTGTGCCCACAAGCGCCGCCCCCGCAGCTCTCATTGGTTGCAGTTCCCAGCCAATGGGAACAACAAGATTAGCGCTGGGGATGGAGGCAATGCATGAAGCAACCTGCCTCAACCCCCACTCCCCCAGGGCTATAGGGATGTGTCAGCTGCTTTCTGGAGTGGCGCAGGGCCAGGGAAGGCAGAACCTTGCCTTAGCCCTGCTGTGCCATCAGACTTTCAGTGCCTAAAATCTCCCGGTTTGGCTTTGGTAGCCTTTGGGAGACAGAGCGTGATTCTGGGAGACCCCCCAGTGAAATCGGGAGGGTTGGCAACCCTAGAAAGACAGGATTCTCCCCCTTTCACTAGATTCCTATTGGTATTCCAGCTGGGCCTAGAGGCCCCAGCCAAAGCCCCACTGCACTATGTGTTATACAAACACATAGTGAGAGACAGTCCTTGCCCTGAGCAGCTTACAATCCAAATAAGAGTGAAGGGGAAACAGAGGCATAGGGGTGGGAGGAGTAAATGGCTCTGGCTGCAAAAAGAAAGTAGTCCAGGCCAGTGGATGGGTCAGTGGCCTGGAGTCACATGACCTAGGCTTTGTTGCTGGCTTTGCTGAGTGATCTTGGGCAAGTCACTTCACTCCCTGTGCCTCACTTTCCCCTCCCTCCTTTTGTCTTGTCTATTTAGACATGAGCTCTTTGGGGCAGAGACCATCACTTACACTTTTGCTTGTACAGCACTTAGCATAACAAGGCCCACTAACAATAATCCGTAGGGAAACTAAGTTTATTTCATTTTGTTTTTCCTTTCAGTAAAGCTGGGGAGACCGAATGGGAGTTCTCCCATTTCCCTTCTCCATGCCAGGGCCCCGTCTCTGCCCCTGAAAGGATCCTTCCTGAGCCCCACCAGGAATGACTGACAGAGATGAGAAGTTTAACACTTGATGTGAACGTTTTGCAGCCCTATTGAAGAGACAGTGGCTGTTTCGCTGAAAACAGCTTCCAGACTGAACATTTTTAGTGGGCTTGCTTGCATAGGGAATGGAGCGTAAAAGGAGTGAAGAACAGCGGGATCGGAACTGATATCTATGCATGCCTACCTGGGAAGTGGCCTTGGACTCTTGCAACTTGTTTTTCTTGTCACGCAGAATTTTCAGATGGAGAAATTCCCCCTTTGGGCACAGCCACCACTTGTAGAACGTGAACATGTTGAAACAAATGGGCTTGATTCTGCCATCTGCTCTGTGTGCAGCTACTGGCAAGATCAACCCACAGCCACCATCAGCAGGACCACTGGTCAGGTCAACCCATAGCCACCACTGGTAGGGTCACCAATCAG
The DNA here is from genome assembly GCA_007922305.1 of Dermatemys mawii. Taxonomy (NCBI): domain Eukaryota; kingdom Metazoa; phylum Chordata; order Testudines; family Dermatemydidae; genus Dermatemys; species Dermatemys mawii. The sequence continues at coordinate 38,173,399 of ML677366.1, forward strand.
GTCTAACCACAGCCACCATCAGCAGGGTCACTGGTCAACCTATAGCCAACATCAGGTTGGCTATAGCATAACTATAGGACACTATAGCAACTATAGGACACCAGTGGCAGATCTTCCATTTAAGTACATCTACAACCACCAATGGCAGGCCACCATCCAAGTCCATGTTTTTTCTCGTTGTTGGCGGGTAACACAACTTTTCTTCTGGCTCTCAGATCTGAACAATCCTTAAACCTGGGACAGTGTGGATTGAACAGGAATTAACCGAGGGGAAATTCTTTGGCCTGTGTTGACAGACGGTCAGATGAGAAGATCACAGTGGTCCCTCTTAACTTTGGAATCTGTGAATCTATGATCTTGGGCTCATCTCTAGCATAAAATCAAAATCAAAACCAAGACAGGGGACTTCTGCTTCTTGGCCACAAGTTTTCTCTATTTCCCATACCTCTGACTATCACTCTCAGTAGCTGAGTCCAGAAATCTCAGCCCAGAAATCTCAGCATCACACTTAGTCCCTAGTGACCTTTTTCTCAGTCCCATGCCTAAGTCTTCCATGGATGGTCATTAGTAATTATGATTTAATGCCTATCAGTGAGACTCCAGAAAACAATATTGCTACGTTGAAGCAAAGCACAGGGCTCACCAATGGCAAAGGGAAAACAGTGCAACTAATATCATATCCTGAAAGTGGATGGACATCCGCCACTCCCGCTTTGTACATCAGTTGTCTTCTCAGATTGTAAGCTCCTTGGGGCAGGGTCCATGTTTACTGAGGTGTCTGTACAATGCCTATCACCACAGGGCCCGATCTGGATTGGGGCCTCTGGGAGCTCCTGGTATGTAAGGTTTAATATTAGCAGCTGTGTTAGTCTGTATCTGTAAATAAGACGAGGAATACATGTGGCACCTTAGAGACTAACCAGTTTATTTCAGCATAAGCTTTCATGGGCTATAGCCCACTTCATTGGATACATAGAATGGAACAAAAGGAAGCTGTATTTATATACACAGAAAGGGGAAAAATCAAAAACAGAAAGCAAAGAAACAGATAACTGGTTTGTCAATTATCAATATATCCTATGTGGGTCAGATCCCAGCTGGCGACAATCATTGCAGCTCCACTGGCTCCAAAGGAACAACAATGAGATATACCAGCTGGGGCCCTGGGCCACAGAGTGGGTCTCTCTCTTTGCTCCACACACAGAGGGCCGTATCTGGAGCTGGTGTAGGTTGGTGCAGTGGAGCCTAAGGATGTGGCAGCCACTTATACCAGGGATGGCTTTGGCCCAGAGTATTTACACTTGGATTGTGGCAGTAAATGCTTCCCTGGGGTGGGTGTCTGAGTACTCATGGAGACAATGATAATCCCCAGCCACTGGAGCTGCACTCAGAAGCAAACTTGATGCATCTAAGAAGTTTCACGTAGCTGAGATATGTATCCCTCCTGCTTCAAGCCCTGGGAACCTTCCCTCTTAACTCCCTTCAATATGAACACTGCAGGCAGCCCAGCCTACTTTCCAGGCTATGGGCTCCCTTCTCCCCTCCACCCTCGGTCACCTTCATTCGCTCCTCCATCAGTCCCTGAAGATCATACAAAATCCCCTTCCAGCTCCTTTGGAATATGCTCCTCTCTGACCTCTCGCTCCTTATTGATAATTATCAGTTACTGTAATGACATGGTGCTCCATCACTATGATGAATGCAATGCTCAGTTCTGGAAGGGCATATTGGAGGCCATGGCTACTCTGGGAGCACTATTCAGTTATAGATATACTGGCTACTCTACCAGCAGAGCTCTCTTACAGTATGTGTACACTGCAATAAACCACCCGTGACTAGCCTCCACCCGTGTCAGCTGACTCAGGTTTGTGGGGCTTGGGCCGCAGGGCTATAAAACTGCAGTAAAGTTGCTCAGGCTTGTGAACGATAGTCCCTACCTTCCCTGAAGAGCACTTAGCTTATGTCTACACTTCACACCTTACAGCAGTGTAGCTATGCTGCTGCCGTCATACCATTGTAAGGTGCACAGTGTAGCTGTTCCTTATTTCCAGGAGAGAACTGTCCCAACAAGAAAATAAAATCACCCACAGTGAGGGGTGGGAGCTTTGTCACTGGGAGCACAGCTCCTGTTGATGAAGTGCTGTCCACATCGGCACTTTTCGTCATTAAAATTTTTGTTGTTCGAGGGGGTTCACGCCTCTGAGTGACAAAAGTTTTAATGATGACAGTGCAGTGTAGACATAGCCTAAGAAGGCTACAGAACCAGCAACGTGCCCATGCGGGATTAGAACTCACGTCTCTAGCATCATCCATTAGGTCAGGTTGCTGCTAGATCCACTGAGCCTTCCCTCCCCCTCTTCCTGTGTTAGGTGGGGATCGTTTGCTGCTGAGGAAATGTTTTTTGTCAGCTAGTGGATCAAGGGTGCTCGGTAAGAAATGAAAGACATTCTCAGGGTATGTCTACACTACAAACATGTCGATTTTTGTTAAGGTTGATTTTGTAAAGCAGACTGTATAAAATCGATTTTGTACGTCCACACTAAACACAGTAAGTCGGCATTGTTCGTCCACACTACAGTGGTAAGCATCGACATAGCGAGTGGTGCACTGTGGGTACCTATCCCACAGTTCCTGGAGTCCCAGCAGGCACCATTTCCAGTGGTGCACTGTGGGTAGCTATCCCACAGTTCCTGGAGTCCCAGCAGACGCCATTTTGAGCTTTCTCCGTTCCCAAACCCACCCACCCCGCAGTGCCCCTCGCGTTGTGAAAGCAACTGCAAACAGTCATTTCGCGCGCTTTTGCTGCCTGAGCTGACGCCATAGCAGTGCAAGCATGGAGCCTGCTCAGGTAACCGCTGCAGTAATGGCCATTGTGAATACCTCGTGCATTGTTGTGGACTTTATGCTGCATCGTATGCACAAGAATGTGATCAGGAGACGACTGCGCTATCCGGAGAGTGAAGACAGTGATGAGGACATCATGGACATGGACACTGACTCTTTTGAAAGTAAGGGGCCTGACAACCTGGCAAGTTTGGTGGCAATGGGGCAGGCTCATGCTCCGGAACGCCGAATCTGGGCCAGGGAAACAAGCACTGACTGGTGGGATCGCATAGTGCTGCGGGTCTGGGATGACTCGCAGTGGCTCAGAAACTTTCGCATGAGAAAGGGCACGTTCATGGAACTTTGTGACTTGCTTTCCCCTGCCCTCCAGCGCGAGAATACCAAAATGAGAGCAGCCCTCACAGTTCAGAAGCGAGTGGTGATAGCCCTCTGGAAACTTGCAACGCCAGACAGCTACCGGTCAGTCGCGAATCACTTTGGAGTGGGTAAATCTACAGTGGGGGCTGCTGTGATGCAAGTATCCAGGGCAATCATTGATCTGCTGCTATCCAGGGCTGTGTGTCTGGGAAATGTGCAGGCTATAGTAGATGGCTTTGCCGCGCTGGGATTCTCTAACTGTGGGGGGGCTATAGATGGCACTCATATCCCTATCTTGGCACCAGACAACGAGGGCGCAGAGTACAGAAACCGCAAGGGGTATTGTTCAATGGTCATGCAAGCACTGGTTGACCACAAGGGACGTTTCACCGACATGTGTGTGGGATGGCCGGGAAAGGTTCATGACGCTCGTGTGTTCAGGAACTCTAGGCTGTATAGGCAGCTGATGCAAGGGACTTTCTTCTCAGACCAGAAAATTACTGTGGGGGGTGTTGAGATGCCGATCGTTATCCTTGGGGACCCAGCCTACCCCTTAATGCCCTGGCTTATGAAGCCATACACGGGATCCCTGGACAGGAGTCAGGGGCTGTTCAGCTATAGGCTGAGCAAGTGCAGAATGGTTGTGGAGTGCGCATTTGGCCGTCTGAAGGCCAGGTGGAGAATCCTACTTACTCGCTCAGACCTCAGCGAAAGAAATGTGCTCATTGTTATTGCTGCTTGCTGTGTGCTCCACAATCTCTGTGAGAGCAAGGGAGAGACGTTTATGGTGGGGTGGGAGGCAGAAGCAAATGTCCTGTCCGCTACTTATGAGCAGCCAGACACCAGGGCAAGTACAAGAGCCCGCCAGGAAGCGCTGCACCTCAGAGAAGCCTTGAAAAACAGTTTTGTGACTGGCCCAAATGTTGTTGAAAACCCGCTCCCTTGCTCTGCTCTGCAATAAGCCTCCCACCAACCAGCCCTATAGAGCTGTTGAAAACCCGCTTCCTTGCTCTGCGATAAGCCTCCCATCCTCCAGCTCTATAGAGCTGTTGAAAACCCACTCCGTTGCTCTGCTCTGCGATAAGTCTCCCGCCATCCTTATTCCCTTCCCCCCCATTTGCGGAGTAAATAAAGTCTCTTTTTTAAAAAGCATGCATTCTTTAATGATTCTTCACAAACAAAGGGGAAGACTGGCAAGATAGCCCAGAAGGGGTGGGTGAGGAGGAAAACCAGTCAGTGTGGTGGATGGGGGAGTGGGGGGGACAAAGACACAGCACTTTTTAAAAACTTTTCTGAGAAACTGAGCCGCATGCTGCTTGTGTTGTACTGTGGGGTAGAGTGGGTCGGTTCCCGGAGCCTCCCCCACCCGCGTTCTCACCCCGCGTCTGGGTGGGGAGGCAATGGAACTTGAGGAGGAGGGGAGGTGGTTACACAGGGGCTGCAGAGGTGATCTTTGGTCCTGATGAAGCTCCACCAGACACCGGAGCATGTCACTCTGATCCTCCATTATCCGCAGCATTGCTTCCATCCTCCTTTCTTCCCGCTGCTGCCATCTCTCCTCCCGTGCTGCTACTGCTGCCCTGGATGTGCTCTGGGACTCTAAAAAATTTTCTCTCCATGCTTGGTTTCGAGCTGCCTCACTGTGGGAGAAATTCATGAGCTCGCCAAACAAATCTTCTCTTGTGCGCTTCCCTCTCCTTCTCATCTGCACTAGCCTCTGCGAAGGGGATGTTAGTGGGGTGGGGGTGGGGTGGGGGAGGAGACCATGCTGGTTGTAGGAGGAAAGAAAGAAAAAGGTTATAAGATAGATACATTCTCCAGGAAAAAGGTTATAAGATACATAGACACATTCTCCAGAAGAATGGGAACAGTCTTTCACAATGAAACAAAGTATTCACAGAGTGCATATGCTTTCTGTACAAGGTCGCATTTTGCACCTTAAATTGACTGCCTGTAGCTTTCCTGTACAGATATCACATCAGACACCCTCTCCTAGGGCCAGGCAACAGAAACCACCATGCAGGCGGCCATGGTAAGCCACATTCTTTCGGTTTGATCCACATTCTTTACAATGCTCTCCTTTCCCACAGTAAACCGCGCCCCCCGCACCGCGTGGCTCCCTGCTGCTGCAACAGAAGCAGCTCAG
>ML677366.1:38178755-38250786 GCA_007922305.1 Dermatemys mawii
ACCCTGCTGGTCTCATGGAGGTTCCCTGCTCCCGCACGCACCACAACCCACAGTAAACCGCCCCCCAGCACTGTGTGGCTCCCTGCTACTGCAACAGAAGCAGCCCCTGCCACCCAAGCTGAGGGACACTCACCAGAAGTACCTTCGCTGACTTCTCCATCTGGGCTACCGCCTTGGGAGGGTTCTGAGGGTATTGGCTCCAGGGTGATAAACAGTTCCTGGCTGTCTGGGAACAGAGTCTCTATGCTTGCCTGCTGCTGTGTGGTATCATCTTCCTGATCAGCTTCATTGTCATCTGAATCATCATTCCACACCATTACCCCATCAGAGGAGTCCACAAACACCGGTGCAATGGTGGTGGGGGCCCACCCCAGTATTTGATTCAGTTCGTTGTAAAATTTGCATGTCCGCAGGGGTGCCCCAGAGCGTCCATTTGCCTCTTTTGCTTTCTGGAACACTTGCCTCAGCTCCTTAATTTTCACACGGCACTGCTGTGCCTCCCTGCTGTGGCCCCTATCTAGCATGGCCTTGGAGACTCTGGCAAACTTGTTGGCATTCCGTTTGTTGTTACGGAGTTCTGCCATCACGGATTCCTCTCCCCAAATAGCAATGAGATCCTGAACCTCCTTTGTGGACCATGCTGGAGCTCTTTTGCGCTGGTTGGCCTCCTGTGCTGATGAGCTCTGCATGGTGCATTGTGCTAAGGAGCTCTGCATGGTGAGTGTCCTGTGCAGGTGAGCTTGCCACGCTGGCCAAACAGGAAATGAAATTCAAATGTTCCCGGGGCTTTTCCTGTCTACCTGGCAGAGCAGTGAGTTGAGACTGCTGTCCAGAGCGGTCACAGAGGAGCATTGTGACTGCTGTCCAGAGCGGTCACAATGGAGCACTGTGGGACAGCTCCTGGAGGCCAGTAAAGCCTGCATGCATCCACACTAAGCCACAGTCGACCCAGAGACGTCTATTTAAGCGTTACTCCCTTGGTTTTAGTGGAGTACAGAAATCAATTTTGAGGGCCCTTTAAATCGACTTAAATGGCTACTGTGTGTGGACGGGTGCAGAGTTATGTCGATTTAATGGCACTAAAGTCGACATTACCTCATAGTGTAGACCAGGGCTCAGAGCCTAGTATTGGTATTCGATAGAATTAAAATCTCTGCTCTGACTTCATCTCTTTAATTTAATCTCCAAGAGCTGAAGCTTGCAGACCTGCCAATAGGCAAAGCACTGGCATTCCATTCAGAAGCATTCATTTCACGGAGACATCTCTAAGTGCTGATGAGTCCCTCTTGCTGAAGTAATTCACCTAAATGGCTACACTTAGCAGAGGCAGCAGCTCACAGGGCAGGAATAAAGGATCTTCGGGAAAGCGTCTCCAATCTCCCCTTTGTTTGATAAAGGGCAACTCATGCTTCATTTTAGAACCTTGTTACTTCCCAGCTAAATTACTAAGCCGGGAGGTTCAATTTCTTTCTTCGTCTTTCAAAGGTCTGATAGAAATTAATTATACGAGCTGACATTTACACAGTGACTTTCATCCAGAGATCGCTGAGGATTCCAGGCCTGCTCCTCTGATCTGTCACTCTGGATAAATATGAGTGGGTTTGCTCAGCCACTTCTGGGGTGGAACACAGCAGATGTTGAGCAGCAAACAGTCACACTGCACAACAGCTGAGGACAGTATGAAGAATACTCTATCCAGTTGAAACTGTGAGGAGGAATTTTTGGTAGACAATAGTTAGAATTAGGCCAGTGAGCTGTTTAACGTTCCTCCTTGTGCAAAAAGGGAAATGGGGTCATTTATGTCCTCTTGGTTTTATGTCACACTGGAAAGAAAGCATCCCAGCAGCACCATCCTGGGGTATGTCACATGAAAAGTACAATCCATCATCCAGTGGGTGGGGCAAGGGTGTGGTAGCTCCATGGTTAAAATCAATATGGCTGCCCTCAGCTTCAGGACTGCATGGCAAGACAGTCAGTAGGACTTCTCAGGACTGCACGGAAGCACAGCCCAATGGCCAGAGTCAATAGGAAGGGGTTTGATGAGAGGCCCTGCAAAGGGGGCAACTGGGGTAGGGGGACGCAGACCTTCCCTGCTTCACTGAGTCTCAGCCCAGACCCCTGGTAGCGGCAAAATGGTTAACCACTAAGTCAGCACGGAATCTACATGCAACATGCTGACTGCTGCAGGGATAGTGGCTAGTCGCTCCCTGGGCTACTTCCTTCTGTCCTGACTACCGGTGCTGAAGTTGGGGTGTCTTCAGAGTCTCTGGGCTCCTTGGAAAATTACTGCAATTTCCCTGGGGTGTCCACAGATACCAGGATGCCTGCCTGGGCCTCAGTGTCTCCTGCTCCCATGGTCCAGGATCCCGGCTGCTCCTTGGCTGGAGCTGGTGAGGTACATTTTTCCTCCTCAGCAGTCATCCCAGACTGAGCTAGGCTGCTCCCTTTTGTACTGCAGCAGCAGTTGGAGCATGCCTAGCAGGGTCAAGGAGGCATGGCTTCTGCTGCTAAGAGTGCTTCCTTAACCCTTTCCACTCCAGTGAGGGGCAAGTACATCCCATCACAGGGTATTAGGTCAACGTAGTCACAAAAGGAGGAGCACCACCTACATCATCTCCAACAGCACGCCTTGACTGTCATTGGAGGCCTCTCAGCTACACTCAGACCAGCAGCAAGCCTGTTTATTATGTGAGATGTAGTAAGACTGGATGTGGAAGCTGCGGTAAAAGAGTTTCATCTGCATGAAGTGCCACCTGATAGAACTGATGGAAGAAAAGATCTGAGAATTGGAGATGCAAGTGGAAACTTTGGTTGAGTTTAGAAGGGGGTTCGAGCAGATGACAAAGCAAAGACATGAGGAGGCTGAAAGGCTCAGACTTACAGATGGACACAGGATCAAAGACCTCTGAGGGGAGACTGTTGGGTGAAGAAAATGGACAGGGGAAGCATGTGACTAAGAGAACCAGGCAGAAGAAAAGATGGCCTAGTGAAGGAGAAATAGAGCTCAAGAACAGGTTTGCAGAGTTGGAAAATGAAGAAGGGGTACAGCAGGTGGTCACTGAAGGTGGGAGGAAAAGGAAGAAGAGAAGAGCAGCTAGTCCTATAGGAAAAGGGGACGAGTCAATGGAGATAACACCACCAAATATGAGCTCCAGGAGGATACAGGATGGGTTGAAAAGGATTACAAGGGAGAAGAGGAATTGAGAGGACTTACAGCTAGAGGAAACAGGGGATAGACCAGAGAATTGCACCATCACCAGGAAAAGGCAGGTATATATGACTGGGGACTCCTTACTCAGAAGAACAGACAGGCCTGTAACCAGAGCTGATCCAGAGAACAGAAGGGTGTGCTGTCTGCCAGGTGCTAAGATACGGGATGTGGATCTGAGGCTGAAGAAGATCCTAATGGGAATGGAAAAGAATTCACTGATTGTCCTTCATGTGGGAACAAATGATATGGCTAGATTCTTGCTGGAATGTATCAAGGGAGACTATGCCAGGTTGGGGAAGACGCTTAAGGAAATCAAGGCTCAGGTGATCTTCAGTGGGATTCTAGCTGTTCTTAGAAAAAGGCAACAAAGGTGTGACAAGATTATAATGATCAATAGATGGCTCAGGCAGTGGTAGTATAAGGAGGGCTTTGGGATGTATGGCCACTGGGAGTCATTCATGAACAGAGAACTGTTCTCTCGGGATGGAGTTCACTTGAGCAGGGAGAGAAATAGACTTCTAGGATGGAGGCTGGCACAATTGATTAAGAGAGCTTAATACTAGGAATTTGGGGGAGATGGTTGGGAGATGTCCAGGTAATCTCCATGCCGGATTTTAACACTGAGAGGGAAGAAAATAAAGTTAGAAAGGGTACAGCCTTGGGTAGGAGAATGGACATAAGGAGGAAGCGTAGTGTAGATACTAGTCTAATAGGTGATGCTGGTGGTAGAATGTCCATGCCTAATCAGGTAAAGAATGTGAGCAAGGCCAAACAGCAAAAATTAAGATGTTTGTACACCAACGAAAGGAGCCTAGGTAACAAAATGGAGGAACTAGAGCTTCTATTGCAGGAAGTGAAACCAGATATTATAGGGATTACAGAAACATAGTGGAATAGTTGTCATGAGTGGAGTACTGTACAGGTATTGAAGGGTTTGTGCTTTTAGGAAAGACAGAAATAAAGAATCAAAGAGGTAGCCATGTTAGTCTGGATCTGCAGAAGCGACAAAGAGTCCTGTGGCACCTTAAAGACTAAGAAAAGTATTGAAGCATAAGCTTTCGTGGGCTAATACCCACTTCATCGGATGCATGCTGATGACGAGGCTAATGAGGAGCTTAGGGACAATGGTAGCATGACAAATGGGAATGAGGCTACGGAGGTAGATATTAGCACATCTGAGGTAGAAGCCAAACTTGAACAGCTTAATGGGACTAAATCGGGGGGCCCAGATAATCTTCATCCAAGAATATTAAAGTAACTGGCACATGAAATTGCAAGCCCATTAGCAAGAATTTTTAATGAATCTGTAAACTCAGAGGTTGTACCTTATGACTGGAGAATTGCTAACATAGCTCCAATTTTTTAAAAAGAAAAAAAACGTGATCCAGGTAACTACAGGTCTGTTAGTTTGACCTCTGTAGTATGTGTTGTTTGGTTCGAACAACACAATTCTCAGGTGGAGAAAGGAGGATACGAATTCAATTATAAATGTTCAATTAATTTAATTTAGGAGATAACAACTTACACGTAACAGCAACAAACAAAGGTGGGGGTAATTACGAAGTGCAAAGGCAACGATTTACACCAAAAAAAGGAATGAATTAATGAAATTGAACAATACTCACAACTGCGAGGCTACAACCATACAACATCGTTTGTTATGCAACTGACACTCGAATAGCTCTGAGGGTAGATACGTGAACAGAGGAGTTCTATCCAGGTTGATTAGACCTGGACTGGATTCGAGAACGTGCCCCCCAAGAGCGGGACAAAAGGGGCAATTTATAGGGCCACAAGGCTCCTGAGTGTCACAGTCTGATTGGTACAGTAGCACTGTCTCGTGCCCTATCCATATATGGCAACTACTTGTGCCTGATTGCCTGCCAAGTTTGCCTCCTGTGGGCATTGCCTCAGTTATGCCCTTATTTCCACACATCTGGGTTCATGCCTCGGTTGACAGGTCAGAGAGCACTGGGCGACTGGGGCAAGCCTGCCCATAGGCACATACAGGGGAACTTTGCCTAACAGTATGCAAAGTCTTGGAAACACATTTTGAAGGAGAAAGTAGTTAAGGATATTGAGGTCAGTGTTAATTGGGACACAATACAACATGGTTTTACAAAAGGTAGATTGTGCCAAACCAACCTGATCTCCTTCTTCGAGAAGGCAACAGATTTTTTAGACAAAGGAAATGCAGTGGATCTAATTTACCTAGATTTCAGTAAGGCATTTGATATGGTGCCACATGGGGAATGATTAGTTAAATTGGAAAGATGGGGATCAATATGAAAAATGAAAGGTGGATAAGGAACTGGTTAAAGGGGAGACTACAGTGGGTCATTCTGAAAGGTGCACTGTCAGGCTGGAGGGAGGTTACTAGTGGAGTTGCTCAGGGATTGGTTTTGGGACTGATCTTATTTAATCTTTTTATTACTGACCTCGGCACATAAAGTGGGAATGTGCTAATAAAGTTTGCAGATGACACAAAGCTGGGAGGTATTGCCAATACAGAGAAGGACCGGGATATCATACAGGAAGATCTGGATGACCTTGTAAACTGGAGTAATAGTAATAGGATGAAATTTAATAGTGAAAAGTGCAAGGTCATGCATTTAGGGATGAATAACAAGAATTTTAGTTATAAGCTGAGGACGCATCATATGGAAGTAACAAAGGAGGAGAAGGACTTCAGAATATTGGTTGACCACAGGATGACTATGAGCTGCCAATGTGATATAGCTGTGAAAAAAATTAATGCAGTCTTGGGATGCATCAGGTGAGGTTTTTCCAGTAGAGATAAGGAGGTGTTAGTACCATTATACAAGGTACTGGCGAGACCTCATCTGGAATACCGTGTGCAGTTCTGGTCTCCCATGTTTAAGAAGGTTGAATTCAAACTGGAACAGGTACAGAGAAAGGCTACTAGAATGATCCGAGGAATAGAAAACCTGTCTTATGAAAGAAGTGACAAAGAGTCCTGTGGCACCTTAAAGACTAACTAAAATTTTTTTTAGAGCATAAGCTTTCGTGGGCTAATACCCACTTCGTCGGATGCATGCAGTGGAAGTATCCAGGGGCAGGTATAAATAGGTAGGCAAGAACCAGGTGGGAGATAACAAGGTTAGTCCAATCAGGTTGAACCAGCTTGTTATCTCTAATCAGGGAGGGTGAGGTGTTCCTCTAGCAGTTGAACTGGAGGTGTGATTAGCGAGAGAAGAGAAGCTGCTTTTGTAGTTAGCTAGCCATTCAAAATCTCTATTCAGTCCCAAATTGATTGTGTCAAATTTGCAAATGAATTGCAGCTCTGCAGTCTCTCTTTGCAGTCTGGACTTGAAGTTTTTTTGCTGCAAAATGCTGACCTTTAAATCTTCTATGGTGTGTCCGGTGAGGTTGAAGTGTTCTCCTACAGGTTTTTGAATATTGCCATTCCTGATATCTGATTTGTGTCCATTTATCCTTTTTCGTAGGGACTGTCCAGTTTGGCCAATGTACATAGCAGAGGGACATTGCTGGCACATAATGGCGTATATTACATTGGTAGATGTGCAGGTGAATGACCCAGTGATGGTGTGGCTGAGCTTGGCTTGTTTAGCCTAACCAAAAGAAGGCTGAGGGGCAATATTGTTGCTTTCTATAAATATATCAGAGGGATAAATACCAGGGAGGGAGAGGAATTATTTAAGCTCAGAACCAATGTCGACACAAGAACAAATGGATATAAACTGGCCATCAAGATGTTGAGACTTGAAATTAGATGAAGATTTCTAACTGTTACCTCTGTTCCCCTAAAAACCACCGAGGGTCACACCTATATTAGTTTTATTACAATGCTGCTGTTAGGTCAGACAGAAAAGGGAAGGAGCTTATTCATCCACACACATATTCACTGCATTCGTACCCCCTTGCACCCACACACTTACACAGGCAGAAGGTTACCAGAGACAGCATGGGGAGCCGAGAAGCCGAAGCATGATAGATCTGGTGTGTCCGCCTGCGGTCACCGATCCAGGCTGGTGAGCAGGTCAAGGAGCAGCAGCCTCTGGTGTGTGCGGCTGCTTCCTTTTATTTTGAAACTGGGCAGCTTTTTACTTCTGTGTCCCTCACCAAGAAGCATCCCCAGTCTCTGTTCCTTTCATGCCTCTTTTTTTTACAGCCCCCCATGACTACCTTCTCAGAGCAGATTATATCAGACACACCTGGCACCTGGCTCCGGGCTCTTTTCTCCTTGCAGTTCCTCTATGCCCAGTTCCACATACACTTTCACATTCACACCCCCTTGTCTTCCACACACACTCTCTTATTCACACTCGCTCTGATTGCGTGATGGGATACTTCAAATCTTGGAAGTTCATACAAGTTGTAACTTGAAAAGGTTACAGAGCTTGCAAAGGTTACAAAATTGAAGAGGCTATGCCTACAGTAATTGAAGTTACAAAGTCTACAAAAAGGTTGCAGAACTTAATGATACAAGTTACAGATCTTACACTTGCATTTCATAGAATCATAGAATATCAGAGTTGGAAGGGACCTCAGGAGGTTATCTAGTCCAAACCTCTGCTCAAAGCAGGACCAATCCCCAACTAAATCATCCCAGCATTTGAGCAGAGACTTTGCATAATACTACCATCAGAGGAGTGAAGTTCTGGAACAGCCTTCCAAGGGGAGCAGTGGGAGCAAAAGACATACTTGGCTTCAAGACTAAGCTTGATAAGTTTATGGAGGAAATGGTATGATGGGATAGCGTAATTTTGGCAATTAACTGATCTTTGACTATTAGCAGTAAATATGCCCAATGCCCTGTGCTGCGATGTTGCATGGGGTGGGATCTGAGTTACTACAGAGAATGCTTTCCTGGTTGTCTGGTTGGTGAGTCTAGCCCACATGCTCAGGGTTAAGCTGATTGCCATATTTGGGGTTGGGAAGGAATTTTGCTCCAGGGCAGATTGGCAGAGGACCTGGGGTTTTTTCTCCTTTCTCTGCAGCATGGGTCATGGGTCACTTACTGAAGGATTCTTGCACCTTGAAGTCTTTAAACCATGATTTGAGGACTTCAGTAGCTCAGACATAGGTTAGGAATTTATTACAGGAGTGGGTGTGTGAGATTCTGTGGCCCGCGTTGTGCAGGAGGTCAGACTAGATGATCATAATGTTCCCTTCTAAACTTAAAAGTCCATGAGTCTATACGATCAGTTGATACAGCTGCACAAAGCCCTGAGAGCAAAAATAACAATGCCAAGGATTGAAGTCTATCATTCTGACCCATGTGGGATGAACCAGCACAGGAACCGCTGCAGGAGACAAATTCTTACCCCAGTGAAAAAATCCACACTCGTGAAACAAGGGGTATTTGTGGTTCTCATCTCCATTTCCTCTCTCCCAAACATACACAAAAGCCCACTGCTATGTAATTTACATGTACAAATACTCCTTGGAGAAAACTGCCCTCTCTGGTCAATTCTAGACACTGCTGCCCAGGAAGAGGAAGGCATTCCACACGCACAGTCATGAGAAGAAACTGCTGAAGGAGAGAGACGGATAGGGTCTGATCTTCAAAGGTCTGACCATCTTGGCGCTAAAGTCAGGGGAGCTGAAATCCATATAGTAAAGGCATCATCCAGCTGGCCCAGCACCTCTGTGGGGAGAGGCTTAGGTATTCTCCCTCTAGTAAAGCATCAGGTACTGCCCAAGGCTGGACGCCAGGCCGTCACACCAGACAAGCTAGTGCTCTGATCTTCCATGACAAATCTCACGCTTGTTTCGTCTAGACTGAGGGACTAGAGTTTTTTTTCTAGAACATTGGAGGTTTCACTTAAAGGAGAAGCAGGAAAACATGCAGCTACTATCTAAGCACCCCAACCCTTCTTGGAGATGATTCCTAATTGTTAGCAAAAACAGCAGCTTCCCTGCTTTCCTAGCCTGACGTGCTGCAGTGAACTTTCCAGGTTGGTCCTCAATTTCCACTCTCTTCCATCTTTATTTGTAGCTTTCAAATGTTGGCAGGGCATATGTGCAGTGAATATGCTATGTTTGGATTCTTAACTAGCCTGGATTACCTTGAGTTTCTGTTATTTTATAATTCACCCCTTATTAGTTGTTGATTTAAAAGCAAAGTGTGAAGAATCTCTGCACCCTTGAGCCCAGCACACTGATTGAAGAGGCAGGCTCTGGTATCCATGGAACTGGGCTTCCTGATGAAAGGATGCAAAGGAGAAATTGAGTTTCTCAGCTGATGAACACAACTGGGCTAATGGCCCTTGCAAGATCTGTACTGCTGAGGAAGGTCTGCAGAACATTCCACTGATCACATCTGTATCTGTGACTGACCTACTCAATGCCCTGTAGGCACTTCAGTTAGCAAGTTAGATCTTCCCTACCTGAATATCTGGTAGAGTAGGAAGCCAGACACCTTAGCTGAGTGCTCCGATGAGGCTATGCCAATGTACGTCAGCTGAGGATCTGACTTGAGAATGTTAAGGTAGAAATGTGCTAAATCAACAGCCTATTGCACCTTCTACAAACAGGTCCCAAAGCAGCTTCCATTCTAGGCCATTCCTGTCAGTCATTCATAACTTTCAGAAACATTTAGCTTTGGGGCCCAAACTTTCTGTCTTCGGTCTCTTCCCCAGAGTGAACATTTCGGGACAATCTGAGTGAAATCCACCTGGCCATTTCTAAGTCATGGGTAGGTGGGAAATTTCCTCTATAAAAAAATATTGTTACAACTGATTTTTCCTGGGAACAATTCAGAACGAGCTATACTGCAAAAGCTACCATGTCAATAGCCTCCCGTGAAAATAATGTGCTTATAATCAAGCTATAAATGTTTGAAATACACCATTGGGCATGCTCAGAAGAAAATCTCAGCCCCTTTCTATGAGCTAGAACCCATTTTATGAGAATGCAAGAGATTTAATCCTTTGTAACTGGAAACTGTTAGATCAATGTTTTGTAAACACATCTGTAGCTTGTAGGTCTAGGTGAGAGCTACAAGTCAAGTTTGAAGGTTCAGATGCAGACATTTTAGGGCTGTGCAAATGCAAACTTTCTGAGTCAATAACTCTTGCCATGAGCCTGGGACTATCTGTTTATCCCCATACACATCTATCTATCTATCTATCTGGTTCCATCAGTACATTATATGAGACCGACCCAAGTATAATGTTTCCTTTCCTTCCTTCCCAGCTTGTAGGGAAAATAACTTGGTCAATTTATAACGCTTTGTTTGCATGGGCAAGCGAGTGAGTGAACTGTGTATGTGCATCACTGGGTGTGTTGATGTCAGGGCTGTTTCTGAGGCTGTGGGTAGCATTGCGTTCTGCACGACTTAGGTTGTGAGGCAGGTGATGTTGTTTTTCCACAATTTCTGCCTGTGCACGTCGGCAGAAGCATTCTATGTATAGGTCCAGACTGTCATTTCGACCTTCAGGAGGAGTCTATGTGGAGTTCTTCTTCTTGTGCTGCTGGTGGGATGGTGTCTGTGTATCAGTGTGCTGTTCTATGTTGTCTTGAAAGTATTCTTTGAGTCGGAATATACTAAGAAACTGCACCATCTACTCAGGACACTCCCTACACTAACACTGGGTGTGCTGTTTGTCTGTGGCGTGTGAGTTGCATGCCCCTGTGAAGGGGAGTGTCGTGCATAAATAACGTATTGTGAGGAAGCTTATATCGGGGAAGAGATCACCTGGGCATGTATTTCTGAGGGCAAGCAGGCCCATAGCCATTATCTCTTGCAGGGTTGTGTTCCATTGTCTAGATCCAGATCCTAGGAAAGGTCCTTTTCCACATTCACAGCTCTCTTCCACTGGTTGTCAGCCTGATGGCCACAATTAGCTGTAGGCCTTGTTATCTGCCACATGCTTCACTGCAGATTGGCCATACAGTACAAGGCAGGAGCTGCAGAGTTTGCTGTTTGTTTGCATCCATCTGAGTCCTACTGGCACCTAATTCAGACATTACACCAGAGTCTGGCTTTTGCCCATCCTCATATCACTGAGGCCAGACCTATGTTACAAAGTGAGGTTGACTCAGTTACGTCACCCAGGGGTGTGAAAAATCTACATCCCTGAGGGTAGGTCTTCACTACCTGCCGGATCAGCAGGTAGTGGTCGATTTATTGGCGATTGACTTATCACATCTCATCAAGACACAATACATTGATCACCAATGGCACTCCCATCAACTCTGGAACTCCAGCTTGCCGAAAGGCGCAACCTGGAGTTGACGGGGGATTGCGCCTCCGATGGCTGCCGCCGTCAGGATGGCAGGTAAGTTGGCTGAAGATGTGCCGACATCAGCTATGTTATTCACGTAGCTGAAGTTGCGTAACTTCAGTCGACCCCTCCCCGAGTGTAGAACAGCCCTAAATGACCTAACCACCAGTGTAGGCAGTGCTACCTCGATAGAAGAATTCTTCCATTGACCTTGCTACCGCCTTTCGGAGAGGTAGATTTACTGCAGAGACAGGAAAACCTCTTCCGTTGTTGGAGTGAGTTTCTACGCTGAGGCTAGGATTGCCAACTTTATAATCACACAAAACTGAACACTTTGCCCACCCCCTGCTCTGCCCCTGCCCTGAGGCCCCACCCCTGTCCTGCCCCTTCTCCGAGGTCCCACTCATCTCACTCCATCCCCACTCCCCCTGTTGCTCACTGTCCCCCACCCTCACTCACTTTCACTGGGTTGAGCAGGGGTTTGGGGTGCGGGAAGGGGTGAGGGCTACGGCTGGGGGTAAAGGCTCTGGAGTGGGGCTAGGGATGAGGGGTTTGGAGTGCAAAAGGGGGCTCTGGGTTGGGGCAGGAGGTGTGGATGTAGGAGGGACTGTGGAGTGTGGGCTCCAGGAGGGAGTTTGGGTGTGGGAGGGGCTCAAGGCTGGGGAAGGGCGTTGGGGTGCAGGCTCTAGGAGGGAGTTAGGGTAAAGAAGGGGGTTCTGACCTGTGGCAGGGGATTCGGGTGCAGGAGGAGGTTCGGGGTGTGGGCTCCAGCCAGGTGGCACTTACCTCAGGCACTTCCAGGCTCCTGGAAGCAGCTGGCATGTCCAGCTCCTAGGCAGAGGCGCAGCCACATGGCTCTGTGTGCTGTCCGCACCCTCAGACGCTGCCCCCACAGCTCCCATGGCCATAGGAGCTGCAGAGCCAGCGTGAGAGGCCAGGGCAGTGCACAGAACCTCCCTGGCCACATCTCCTGAGGGACCCTTAGATCATCTGCTCTGCCTTCCTGTATAACACAGGCCACAGAATTACAGAGATATAATAACAACTCCAGAGACAACTAGGAGTCCACATCTGTCACTATGGCCACTCACAGCTTCCTGGCAGCAGCGGGGCTAGAACACAAATTCTTCTACTCTCAAAGCACAGGACCTGTAGTAGAAATGAGCCTGAGATATAAGACCTTGAATTAGAAGCCTGGTGTACAGCCTGAGGCCTGAGCTAAAGTAGTGGGCAAGTTTTGCTGATATAAAACAAAGTTAGCAAAAGTCAGGCTGTGAGCAGATGTCAGGCTCTGCCTGCTTGCAAGCTCACAGAACCTGGCAAGAACAGGGCTGGTATTGCAAAAACATACACATTCCTAAGAGGTGCTAAGCACAGAAGAGTCACATAAACACATTCCAGAAGGGTGATACCTACCTAGTCCATTGGAATGGGCATACATGTGCTAGTATACCTGTAACCGCTCAGGGCATTAGCACTGTGCTTCATTGACAATAAACCAGACCAAGTTCCTTCGCTATGAATGGGTCTGTGGTTATTGGGCAGTACGATCGAGGATCTGCTGTGCCAGCTGTCTGCACAGAACTGGTACAGCACATAGAGAGAACACACATTCAGTTGACATCTGACCACAGGCCCTATCACTTGAGCTAAAGGAGAATCACCATTGGTAGGAGTATAGGGCCTATGTCACACAGCTAAGCAGTTCTGGCTCTGTCCGGTAAGGAGCTCTACATACAAACACTTCAAGGATTTTATTACCGATTCCTTGAGTTAGACAAAGCTCATCTGCAAGTATCCAGAGCAGCTTGAGTCTCACTTGTGACCCCAGTATGGGAAATCTGTAGCCACCTAGTACTTCACACTTATCCCATGCTATATATACTGAGTATTTGGAACTTCATGTCAGCAGTGGGAGGAGAGGGGGAGGACTCCACATCTTCCTTCTCTATGAGCTGCAAGCACTATAGCGCTTATGATACGCAGTTAAGTCAGTCTGGTTCTTTCCATTGAGGGCAGAGAGACACACAGACACTAGCCACTTAATAACACTCCTAACTGCATTGAGTTAGTCATGTAATCTATATTTCTCAGGAGTGCCTTAAATGCCAAAGACATTGGAGGAGTCTCTTGCTCTAAAGCAGCTGTTGCTGGTTAAGTGGGAAGCTGCCTTTGAGCTATGGATCAGGTACCAGCTGCAGCACCTGTATGTTTATGTACGTTGAAATGAGTCCAGCTGCACCATAACTTGTGAGGCAGCTCGGTCTCCCTGCAGTTACTCTACACCAACAGCCCCTGCCCACAAGGCAAATTCTCTCCAGCACCTCTCCCTGTTCATCTGAACAATCTCAGTCCCTGAAATAAGGCTGGTGCAGCAGTGATGTCAGGCCAGCTCCAAGCACCAGCATAGGAAGCACATACCTTGGGCGGCACTCTGTAAGGGACGGCATTCTGGCCAATCTTTTTTTTTTTTTATTCCAGTGGCGCTCCTCCAGCCACCCGTTTGTTTTTTTTTGCTTGGCTGCAAAAAAGTTAGACCCGGCCCTGAGTGCTTTGGGAGCATCATGGGGGGCATTTGCTGTGTGGGCCTGTCCTCTCCTTTCTGCAGTGTGGCAGTGAGACCAGTTTTAGCTTCCAAGTAGGTAACTCGATCTCGCTGCCTTGCTCTCACCTGGGCTGTAATGCTGGGATGGGCTAATCAACATGCCAGCCACGCTTGGGCCAGAGTCCGTTGTCCTCTCATTTGAACCTCAGTCAGGGCCGGCTCTAGGCCAAATGGTGCCCCACGCAAGGAGCATCTTCGCCTCCCCACATCTCTTAAATTTTGAATACTTTATTTTTTATTGCATCTGTAGCCCATTTCATGACTTTGATGCACAATTTGCATCCATGATTTATCTCTGTCATATAAGATGATAAATTTGCACACTAGTATCTGTAAATCTGTATTTAGTCATGCCATATATAAGCAAATTAAAAAATCTTTCCTCTAAGCTTATAGAAGCTCTATAATCTTAAGAATAAATGAAAGGTACTAACATCAAGAAATAGAATGGTGCCCCAACATTGGGTGGAGCTCTATTAAATAGGGTTACAGCAGGTGACAGCCTTAGAATGTTAACTCTAGTCCTTTAGCTTTTTGCTGCCTGAAGGCTTCTTTGGGGGCATCTTTTATTTTCTACAGGGGAAAACAGACAGCATTAGGGAATACAAAAATCTATGTTTCGCAGTCTTAGAAAGTCATCAAATATTATGTGTTAAGCATGGCAAAAGAAGTAACATATTTCTTTTATATTGTTGCGTAGGCAAGGGTTCGATAGATATCTCTGGCGTTTCATTAAATATGTTCTTTATTAGTTGCTACTTACACTCTGTGAGTCGTAAAACACACGTACACTTTCACAATTGCACAATAAAATAAGATTCACAATATCGCAGCTGGGCTCTCACTTCACTCCCTTCTTACATCTCACTGACTGACTGGCTACACCGCACCCTGATATACCCAGTGGCAGCATTCTAGGCTAGGAGGTTCAAGGAAAATGTAGTTCTCAGAAAGTCTGGAAGGTTCCACAAGATCCTACAAAGGTCCAGAACGTGAGTGAAAAATGAATCCACATATGGAATACCTGAAACATGTTATTTCACACCTTCTATTGTTCCTTTTGTCACTAATAACACAAACAGCTCCCTGGGTCCAGCGCACCCAGATGGTCTCCTGGGTCATCTACCCTCTACCCAGCCTTGATCCCAATAGCCAGATGCACATGACTAGGGAGAGATGGGTGCGGTTTGTGCCAGTCCCCAGTGCAGCCCTGAGCTGTATCCCAGATTCAGAACCCTCTGGGTGCTTTGCCAGAGCACTGAATCAGTGGAAAGCAGGGCCATCTCAGCCCATGCCCCCTTCTGTGCCCTCCAGCCCCTGCCTTGCCCAGGGATTTCCCATGCAAGAACAACCAAAATGAGCCAGGATGAACTGGGCTTCAGTTTCCCCAGCCTGCCCTCTGGTCCCTGGGAGCAGACAGTTGGGACTTGGCTGTGACGTTGAGGTATCCACTCAGAACTAGAGCTTGACACAGAACCAAGGTCCTGACACTTAGAGAGAGTGTTTGAAATCCAGACCTGGATCAGGCCTTTATCTTTGAGATGAGCCGAATCCAAATCCAAATCCCAGCCCCAGCATTTAAAATCCAGATCCACATTTTCCCACTCATGCCCCTCGCTGCTCAGAAAGCAGCTTTTCCTTCTGCTTGAAGGAACAGCGGGACTGGTGGATGAGCTATCGCTGTGAGAGACAGGCTGGATTAACTTTTTGTGGGCCCGGTGCCAAACATATTTGTGGGCCCCCATTGGGGAAACAGGGCATCAGATGGGGGGCTGTCCGCAGAGTGAGGGGCAGGTTGGGGGCAATGAGGCGCAGCACAGTGGGTGTGGGCCACTCAGCCCAGCACAAGGGCACTGTTTACAAACCCACAACTGCTAGATGCACACTGGCCTATCCACCCCTGCGATGCCAGCGTTCCCCTTCTACATTGCCTCCCTTCCCAGTGCCCTGCCCTTATGCCCAGAACCCCCTCACCCAGAGACCTACCCCACAGATCCCAATGCCCTGGGACCCGCTATGCCCAGCACCCCCTGCCCAGAGACCCCTCCTTCTGACCTCCCACCACAAGTGCACAGCACCCTGCACACCATACCCCATGCCCAGCTCCCCCAGCCCCAAATCCCCTACTGTCCAGCACCCCCATCACAGTCCCACCATCACAGCTATACAGCGCCCCATATTCCTGAGGGAATTCTGCATAAAATTCTGGGCATAATATTTTAAAATTCTGCAATTTCTTTTTACAGTAAATAAATGTGGAAGCTCCACCATGGGCGTGGGGAGTACAGGCCACTGGCTGCATGGAGGTGGGAGAATATCCTGCAGCCTCCCCCATGGCAGTCCCCTGGGCTAGGGCCTTGGCAGTGAGGCTGAACATGACTCTGACACAGCACAAGGGATGGCCTTGGGACTGGGGGGTAGGAGGGAACTGCCCCCCCAGAACTCACTAGCAGCACGGAGCGGGCTGGGCCAGGTCACTCCACTTCCTGCCACCCAGTGATTGCAGGGCACATCTGACCCCTGCTGCAGTCCCCTGGGACGTTGCTCAGGGGAAGGGGTGGAGTGGGGGCGGAGCAGTGGTGGGAAGAGGCGGGGCAGGGATGGAGCTGCTGAGAGTTTAGGTCACTCACCCTCTCCCAGTTTGTCCGCTCTGCATTGTCTGGGTCTGGACAGAGACAGCTGTGGAGATGCTGATATGACAACCATGTCGTGCTGAAAGATACACATTGCCCTCGCTGCTGAGAGACGTTCTATGGCCTGATTATGTGTGTAGGGGAGGGGTCCAGGAATGCCCCCATTGGTCCCTTTCCTTTATGAGTCATAGGGAGAATGGGTAGCCTGTTTGCCTCAACATGCTCCCAACACTTGCAGCTTTGCATTAAGACACTGACTGTAATCACATGTCATCTAGCATCAGCAGGGTCAGGAAAGAATTTTTCTCACCTATGCACAAGGGCCAGATGCATCCTGGAGAGGTTTCTTTGCCTTCCTCTGAAACATAGGAGATTGACCCCAGCTGGAGATGGGACACCAGGCAAGGTGAACCCCTGCTCTGAGGCAGTGCAGGGTTTCTGCTACTTAGTTATCTGCTTGGTGAGTCTCGCTCACAAGATCCAACCTATCGCCAGATTTGGACTGGGAAGGAATTTCCCTTAGGTCAAGTTGGCAGGGACCTTCAAGGGGGTTTTCCCTTCCTTGGCAGAGTGGGACGTTGTTTGCCTGCTGCAATCACCTGGGCATGTCTCACCCCATCAATTCCCTGCCATTGCAGGGCCTCTGACACTGGTAGCACCTCAGTCTCTCCTCTACCTCTGGCACAGTTTGGTCTCCTGAGGACTGAGCTGGTTCAGTCTAGCTAAAGTACTTGTGCTCCCCAGAGAAATGGAATTGCCTTTCAGATGCAGGAGCTCAGACTGAGTAATCTGACAGTCCATTCTAGCCTTAGTTTATGAAATGACCATATCTTGATAATGAGAGGGGGCTGAACCAGGGCACAAACATGAGCCTCAACCACTTAAGCAAAAGGAGCAGAAGCTGTAGCTGGGAGCTGTAAGAGACTCCCATTCTCTTTGGCTCAGGCCCCGAGGGGCACATGTAACACATGCCTAGCAGTGGGCTGGGCTGACACATTGTGAGGGAGACTGCTTTTCAAAAGAAATACTTTTTTTCACACAGCTCACAGTTAGCCTGTGAAATTCACTGCCCCAGGGTATGGGGGACACAAAAAGCTTCACAGCATTTGGAAAGGGGTTAGACTTTTTTTTGATAATAAGAATATCTAGAGTTAGAAAAGTAAATATAGCAGGGATCTAAAACCTTCCTGCTCTGGGGCGTAAACTGATGGCAAATTTCTGGGAGTTATGAGGGAGTTTTCCAGGGGGCAGGTTACCCAATAACTGCCTAGTGAAGGGCTTCTTCCTCCGAAGCAGCTGGGCTGGTCATTGGAACTAGCCTAGATGAACCCCTACTTGGATCCAGTTTGGCAATTGCTCCTGGTACCTCCACTCCAGAGGAAAATACCAGATCATCTCCTCAGTCCAGCCTGGTGTGGCAGACTCAAGAGAGTCTGGGGAGGCTCAGAGGAACACCCAAACTATAAAGGTTCGCCCACAACAGATTTTGCCCTGTAACATTTCATAGGGTAAAATACTACCTCCTCGCCCATGGCCCAGGGATGAAAATGCAACAATGCTAGTAACCTCTGCTGGTGAAGAGTATGACATGGAGGACCCGGAGTGCCAAGTTCTCTCTTTATCCATCACACACATGCAGCATGGGCAGCAGCCATACAAGCTTCCTTCTAGTGGCCAACCAATGCCCCTTCTACTGGATGCGACGGGACAGTCTCTCCGGGGCCGTTCAGTCCTTGGTCTCTCTGGCATGCCTGAACAATGAGCCAGGGGTGAAAATAACATTAAGCCGGTATGAGGGCCAGCTATGGCTCCAGAGGGGGCAGGACCTCGGATGAAAAGTGTAGGGCTGGTGGGCCAGCATTCCCGAGCCAGCCCATCTGCACTTCCTGGCCTGTGCCGCCTGAGGCTCCAAGGGTGATTTATAGGGCCCAGGGCTCTGGCCACTGGAGCCCCAAGGTCTTTTGAATTGCAGTCCCAAGGCAGCTGCTCTTTTTGCCCCTCCCCCCGTCAGCAGCCAGCAGGGGCAAAAGGGGCAATGATGTTAAAGCCGTTTAAGCAGGGCCCTTTGCCATGGTAGCGCTTTAATGTCACTATCCCTTTTACACCCCCGATCCCATCAGCGTCCCTGCCAGTAGGGATGTCAGCTGAGTATGGGCTGGTACTGGTGGCTACTTTTTACCGGTACACGGTACTGGCTCATACCAGCTTACTTTCACCCCTGGCGCCAGCTGAGTTTTGTGGTGGGGTCACCTGCCCATTGCAAACATTAACTCAAGACCGTCTACTACTGGGCATTGGCATCCAGTATCGGACTGACAGCAACCTCTTCAACATTTCTCGTCTCCATGCCAGCAACAATAACTGGACTCCAGTATACAGATGATTGTGCTGTAGTTGCACACTCAAAGGAGGATCTACAAACAGCCCTTAATTGATTCTCAGAAGCTTATAAAATCCTAGTGCTAACTCTGAACATTGGCAAAACAAAAGTTCTCCACCAGCCAGCTCCAGGTTAATCATCAGACCCAGTAAGGAAGATCTACATTGGAGAGGGGAGACATAGATACCGAGATTCAGTACAGAATCTGCTACGCCAGCCTTGTCTTTGGCAGACTGTCTCCCCAGGTGCTCAATAATCACAACATCCATTCTATTTTCAGTTTATAAAGCAGTGGTAATCCCAACTGTCCTCTCAACATAAAGTGGGAGGATCATTGCACTAATGTCAGTGTCCTCACCAAGGCCATCCCTTGTGGGGTGTAGGATCTGGGAAAGGGTGCCAATTTTCTATCTGTCAGCAGGGTGCTCTCCAAGCTTCACCCAAGCCCTGCACACACTCCATTCCTTCCTCAAGGTCCCACCCTGCCTCTTCCCACCCTTGCTCCGTCCCTACCCCACCTCTTCCCAACCCCTCCCACCTCCATCCGGCCTCTTCCCGCCCTGCCTCTTCCTCAGTTCCCCAGTTCCACCCCCTCCCTCGAGTGCACTGTGCCCTTGCTCCTCTTCCCTCCTTCTCTAGCGCCTCCAGATGCTGTGAAACAGCTGATCAGTGGTAGGTGCTGGGAGGAAGGGGGAGGCACTGATTGGCGGGGCCTGCCAGTGGACAGGGGGAGCTGTGGGGAGGGAGAGGTTGGTGGGGGACTTTCCCTTGCCCCGCTGCCTACCTGCAACATCTCCGTGCCCACCTCCTCATGAAGCATGGGGCCCCCCCAAAGCATGGGGCCCAGGGCAGTTGTCCCAATTCCTGTACCATACAAATGGCTCTGGTCTTCACAGAAGCCAAAATCTTTAGTGTTAAGGGTCTGATTATCCAGCACTAGCTGAGCTGGAGCAGGCACTTTGTGTGCATGCCTGATACATGCTTGCTAAAACAACTGCTGTATACTCAAGTCACCAAAGGAGAAAGAAATGGGGAGGCCAAAAGAAACGCTTTAAAGATACCCTCTAGATAAATATCAAAAGATGTGGCATCAACACCAAACACTGGGAGACCATGGCCCAGGACAGGGATAACTGGCGAAGACTTGTCAGAGAAGGAACATCCACTTTTGAAGAAATTTGCCTCACTCTGGTCACAGAAAAAGCCAGAAAAGAACGGTCAGACAACTGTCACACAGCAGTCATGGCCCAACCCTGACTTCCAGCACTACCTGCAATGTCTGCCAATGAGTTTCCAGCTCAAGGATTAGACTCCTCAGTCATGAAAGGACCTATAAAAAATAAAACCTGTGAATGAGATCATCCTGAACCTCAAGGGATCACTGGCAACCGGCACATTGGGGACTGGCCTGCAACTCAATAAGTTCTTTGCACTCAGGGCCAATGAAGGGGGTAACAACTTCACTTCTCCACCAACCCCAGCTATATCCCACCTGCTGATCATGTTTTATTCGCTCTCTGCAGAGCATTTCCAGTCCACCAGGCCTTGGTTCTATTAGAGATCCAGGCTGTGCAGTGTGTGTGGGAGAGCAACGGGGCTGGCAGCTCTGCTAAAGGGCTGCTTCAGCACTCCTGGGTGAGCAGGCCCACAGGGAAGCGGTGTCAGATCAAAGTCAAGGGGGCAGGGCAGCTGCCAGCCACAGCAACAGACAGTGCACCTGGAGTTTGCTTTCTCTCTACTTAATACCTTGGTTCATCCCTATTCAGGACTCCTCGTCTGGATTGAATGTGAACTTTGGCATCTGGCATTTTACTGACAGGCCATTTGAAGCTTGATTTTTTGAAATCTCTCTTCCTGTATCTATTCATCCTGCTGAAAGTTTTTGAGGCCTGGGGAACCAGCAGGGGGAGTGGGCATCAGCATGAACTGCTCTCCTCTGTTCGGACACCTCCTTAGCAGCCATCAGCCAGCGAGTCTGGAGTTGCTTTATGCACCTGTCTACAATATTGCCATGGCTTGCTGTGCTGTGCACACTGGCTAAAACCAGAGGGAACAAGGTCTCCATCATCTGGTAGTCTGTGCAGGAACGTGAGCGGCACGCACAGCTGCTGGGCATCCTGGAACTTACGCTACCACTGGAGCCAGGGTCTTTCCTGCCGCTGCAGCCCAGTGAGGTTCAGGGAGGTTGGGAGCGTGAAGTCCATAGGGCTGCCAGTCTGTGTCTTAGGGTGGGGCTGAAGGGGTTAGATTGGTTAGATGTGGTGTGGCAGCATGGGGTAGGCTGAGCACATGAGAGGGGAAAGGTGTTCTAGTCTTGGATCTGCTGGGTGACCAAAAGTTGCTTTTGGTGCTTCTACTTCCCTGCCCATGACTGGATTGTAAGCTCCCTGGGGCAAGGACCATCTCACACTAGGTGTATATGCAGATGAGGCTTTGAGAACTAATAATGGGTGCAACCCACTGAGGGGCAGACTTGGACACCTGTCCCCACTCTGAGCACTGGCGCTAGATCCTCTCCATGGTGACTATGTGAGAGGAAGACTTTGAAGATGTTCTCATCTCTCCCTGTACTCCCCCTGCCAGCTTCTCTGTTGAGGTGAGCAAAGTGCATATGGCATAACCAGGTGTGCTCTGCATTTACTTGAAAGGGGGAGTTGCCATGAAGTTCCCATCCTGGCTTTCATTTACCCCAGAATTCTATTCCTAGCCCTTAGGGGCCTGGAAATCATCTTGAATGTACCAACTGGGTATAGTAAATCGGGCTATGCCTGCCTGAGTCTGCAGATAGCCTGAAACAATAGGTCTAGGTGGGACCTCCCCCATTCATCTTAGTCAGGGCATCAGGGACTCTGTGATACCGAGACAATGGAATTAATCATTTTGCTGCAGCCAGGTGCCCAAGTTTTGTAGTGTATCTCCCTGCCTTGATGGGACCTACCCAATCCTTGATCTACAACTTTTCACTCAAGGTGGAGTTAACTGGATCATGGTCCATGGTCCTTGCAATACAGGCACCATTGCATTGTGGAGCCACAGATGGAGTCCAGCTTCCAGCCAGGGAGCATTTCCTCAAATCAATTCCTTATTCAAATATAACTGAATTGAATAACCGGTGGGACTCATTGCCACAAGATGTTACTGAGGCCAAGAGCTTAGCAGGATTCAAAAAGGGACTGGACATTTGACAGATCCCTGGCTGGGATGATTTAGTTGGGGTTAGTCCTGCTTTAAGCAGGGAGTTGGACTAGATGACCACCTGAGGTCCCTTCCAATCCTGATATTCTATGATTCTGTGATTTGTAATTTGGTTACTCCTGTCATCTGTATAATAGTTAATGCTAAAATGTAAACAAGAGCTTTGGAAATGAAATTCTTAAGCTTTAGGGCTCTAACCATGGGAGTTTCAGAGGAACGCAGCACAGGAGGGTTAGGCTAACGGTGGTGCATGAGTGCAGGGGTATCAGCCATGGATTCCTGCACCATGGGGCCAAATCAAATGCTTCAGACTCTTCCCAATCTCTTATAGGAGAGTGAAAAAGCAGCAGTGCTATTTCTGCTCATGCAAGCTCTGGTTCCTGGTGCCGATTACCGCCAGCACTGCTCCTCTTCTTCACTGAGATGCTAAAATCACTTCCAGAAAAAATAGACCCTAAAGCAGGGCTCCCTAACCTGGGGGTTGGGTGGGTTGTGAATGGGTGTCAGGAGATAATGACTGTCCCATGCTGATAAGTGAGACCCCAGCTAGGTGCAGGGGACAGGTCTGGGAGAATGGGCTGCTACACATTGCTGTCCTAGAGTGAGAATCCAAACTGCTCCAGCAATGCTATTGCCATTTGAAGCCCTTGGGGCCAGAAGGACATTAGAGCCCAGGAAGCGCTATGAGATCCGCTGCTGAGAAAGCTCTATAAGAGCTAGGGATTAACTCTAGAATCCTGTAGCATTTTGTGACAAGGGAGGGATAAGCAGCCCGATATGGGCACATCCTTATGACACAGCCTAAGGAGGATGATCAGACTTACCAAGGCAGTGACGTCCCTGAGCTCCCAGGTGAAGAATCACATCTCAAAAGCTAAACTGAGATTCTCCTCTCTGACTTGCTTGGGTTCCCTTTATTAAGAATAACCCATTTCCTCAAGTTTCAAAGGTGACTGGCCAAACTCTGGTCTCTGTTCCAGTGATCTAATTCCACTGCAGCCATCCTTGATTTACCCTAGCATTACCAAGATCAGTATCTGTCCCGGGATGACCAAATAACTCATGAGATCTTTTATAAACAACACAGCCGGGGTTATGTCATTACAAAGTAAAAACCCACAACTTCCTTAACTTATTGCTTGGCCATGCTGCAGTGTACCTTGTACAAACAGAGCTCCTGGCTTCTCATAATTCACAGTACCTGGCAGCCAATCTCTCAATTCCACTTCTCAACAATTTATACCAAGGTCATACTATGTGCTCAGTGAAGGCACAGCGGGATAGCAAGAAATCAGAATAGCAGGGCAGGGAGGGGGAAAGGGAGACACCAACATAAAATGAAAGCTCTTAAAAACACGCCCCACTCTCTCATGAGCTAATGGTGAGGGAGAAGCAATCTAATTTCCATGCATTATGGTTGATAATATGTATTGACATCCATGTGGTATATAAAATATGTGATCAGATATACGGGGCATGCTGTGTTAAGTGACAGCTATTGTTACTATTTATTTATAGGTGCTCTGGCAATGATTGGAATGTGTACACAAAATGTGTCTCTCTAAACAAAAGGCAACTAGTTGCCGTTAAATAAGAGAATCCATTCCACTCAGTGCCTACAAAATTAAATGCATCAATATACAGCAGAGTAATTGCTACCTTTCACGAATAGACATTATTTAAAATTCTTAAGCATCCATCAAAAGCTTGAAAGACAAGTCAAGGGAGCAGCTGGTACAATCTCTCCTTTTATTATTATTTTTTTAGTCTCTGATTTCCATAGCCAGGTGTGCACAAATGCTTGCAGCAGATATTACAGGCTCTTCCAGTGACAAAAGACATTGAACATCTTGCCTTTTGCTCTCAGTCAAAGTTTAATGCATTTTCTCCTGCTGGTGGAATCTTACTCACACAGTAGCAGATAACAAAGCAAAGCCTCCAGCAGACTCCAATATGCTTACAATGGTGGGAAAAGATGGGCTTGGATTGTAGCATGGCACATGGCCTCTTCCCATCTGAAGTGGGGTTCAGCAATGTGTCCCAGGCCTAGAGTTGGTCATATAAACACTGGCAAACAAATACTGTAGTGCATAAGTGGTAAGTCCAGTTCACAGTTAGTCAGGGAGTTAATTGGTTCTCCGGGATATGCAGATTGTAATCAGGCCTTCATGAAAATGTTAACAACTAGTGGAAGTTTCACAGCCAAGCCTTCATCTGATTGCTCCAGTCAGGAATCTCAGGTACTAACCAGTATTCCCCATTCACTGTTACTTGCTGTATTCTTGTTTCTAAAAAAGTAACTCATCCAATCAGAAAAATACTATGTGAATTAAATTGCTGATCACATGGCATGGATGTCAAAGAGTTAATGTTCAGAGTCTGTGGATAGCCCCTTCATTGCAGGGTTAACTGGTGATTGGCTCCCAGGTTGGCCTAGCCTATGAGTGAGCAGCCACTGCAAAACCCTGTCTGGATTACTGTGTCCTAACTGGTGCTGAGCTCCCCTGTGTGTCACTGGAGCTTCTGGGGACATCCCATGTTTCTTAGCATTGCAATGAGCTGAGCTGCTCTAGATTCCAGTGAATTTCGGGAGAAGAGAAAGTTACTCACCTTGTGTGGTAACATAAGTTCTTCAAGATGTGTGTCCCTGTGAGTGCTCCACTTTAGGTGTTTGTGCACTCAAGTGCTTGTAATCAGATATTTTTGGTAGCAGTGCCCAGTTGGGTCTGCACAGACCCATCGCACATGCACAGTCCCCATCTTGCGCTGAGTCAGGCCGTTAACTGGTGCTGTGTGACCATCATCACCCTGTTCCTTCTCTCCCGCAGAGACTAAGTAATAAACTCTGAAGTAGAGGGGAGGAGGGAGGGTAGTGAGGCACCCACAGGGACACACATCTTGAAGAACCTACGTTACTGCACTAGATGAGTAACTTTCTCTTCTTCTTCGAGTGCTATCACTGTCAGTGCTCCACTTTATGTGACTTCAAAACAGTGTTCTCTGGGGGAAGGAAAGAGCTTTGGAGTTGAAGTTGTGAGAGAAGGCAGTACAGTGAGTCCAAAAGAGGGATCGGACATTGCCCGTTGTTGTGATGCGTAGTGCTGTGTAAAGGTATTGACTGAGGTCCAGGTTGCAGCTCTACAGATGTCCGTGATGGGCACATTGTTAAGGAAAGCAATGAAGGTTAATAGGGCTCTGGTGGAATGCATGCTAATTCCCATAGAGGTTGTTAATGACATTGATGTGAGCATAGTTTTATGCAATCGGGGATCCACTTGGAGAGCCTCTGTTTGGCTATGGCACTCCCTTTGGAGCATTCAGTGATGGAGATGAACAGTCTGGGTGATTTATGAAATGGTCTTGTTATGTCTATATAAAAGGTCAATGCCCTCCCTACGTTGAGAGTTCAAAGTGTAGACTGCCTTCCATCCTCAAGGGGTTTGGGGTAGAATGTCAGAAGTTAAATGGGATGATTAAGGTGGAGGGCTGAAATGACTTTAGGTAAAAATTTGGGGTGTAGTCTCAGGGGTACTTTATATTTAAAAAATACATGAGAGCCATGAGAGCACCCAGCTTTCCTACATGTCTGGTAGATGTAATGGCATCTAGAAACTCCACCCTCATGGAAAGGTGTACTAGTGAGCATGTAGCCACAGGTTCAAGTGGGGAACCGGTGAGGGCCTGAAGGACTAGGTTGTGGTCCCATGGTGTAGTAGGATCATGTAGTTCTGGGTAGATGTTGGTGAGGCCTTTGAGGAAACATTTGATGAGTGGGGTAGGCAATGACAGAACATTGATTCACCTTGTGGTGAAAAGCTGTGATAGTGAAGAGGTGAACTCTTATTGAACGCATGGAGAAGCCTGACTTTTAAGTTCTAGGAGGTGATCTAATATTGAGGGTAAGGAGACTGAAATGGATGTCATCTGTTTTTGTTGGCACCAGGCATAAAATCACTGACATTTGAGTATGTACATGCGGCCAGTAGTTGCTCTGTGACTATTCAATAATACATCTTCCTAGCAGGTCATCTCAGATCCCTTGAGCCATGGAGGAGCCATGCCCTGAGATGAAGTCTTTGTGGATCTGGATGCAGGGCACAACCTGAGTCCTGGCAGGCAGATGAGGCAAAGCGGGAGTGTGATTGGTGGATGCACCTCCATCCGGAGAAGGTAAGGATATCAGGTTTGTCAGTACCATGTAGGGGCTACTGGGATTACTGTGGCTCTGTCCTGCATGATCTTGTGGATCACTTGGGTCAGGAGAGGGATGATAGGGAGACATATAGGAGGGGAGCATTCCACTCAATGAGAAAGGCGTTGCCTAGAAAATGTGTGCAGTGACCTGCCCTGAAGCAAAGCTGGAGGAATATGATATTTTATGTGGTTGCAAAGAGGTCTGTCACTGGGAGCCCCCACTGTTGGAATATGTGTAGGAGCATGTGGTTGTCGAGCTACCACACGTGGTCCTGCGAACAGTGCCTGCTTAGAGTATCCACTATGGTATTCTGGCATCCAGGTAGGTATGATGCTGTGATGTGGATATTGTGTCTCATGCACCGCTGCCAGAGTCTTGTGGCTTCCACACATAGACAGTGTGATCATGCTGCCCCTTGTCTATTTATGTAAAACATGCAAACTATGTTGTCCATAAGGATCTGAATGGCTTTGTCTTTGATGATTGGCAGGAAGTGGCAGGAAGTGGGAGTAGCCGTTGCGGACAGCTCACACTTCTAACAGATTTATGTGGCAAAGGGATTCTGCAGCAGCCCTGGATAGAATCCCCAGAGTGAAGCGTCTCTGGTGATGATGAGTGCTGGCATCTTTTGAACAAAGGGCACCCCCATGCAGACATTGTCTGGTTGTGTCCACCGGAGTAGGAGTCTTTTATTTTGTCTGGCATCATGAGGTATTTGTTTATGCTGTGTCTGTGTGAGACATAATTTATACAGAACCACCCTTGCAAGCAGCGCATGTGTAATCTGGGGTGTCTGATGATGAAGGTTGTGGCACCCGTGTGATTGAGTAGTTGTCGGTGAGTCCTGGCAGATACCTGTGAACTGTTCCGTGCTGTGGATATGAGATTGATTAGAGTAAGAAAGCATTGCCTTGGTAGACAGGCTAGGACCTCGGAAGAATTGAGATGAGCCCCAGTGAACTCCAACTTTTGCACTGGCATTAGAGTGGACTTTTGTGCATTTATTTGGAGATATAATCTTGTGAAGAGGGTCACTGTCTGTTCAGTGGCTTGTAACACTGGTTGCCACATTGGTGCTTTCAGCATGCGGTCATCCACGTACAGGAATATCATGATTCTGTTTCCGCAGGGGTAAGCTGCAACCACTGCTAGTACCTTTGAAAAAACTTGAGGGGCAGTGGATAGACTGAAAGGAAGAACCTTGTATTGGAAATGTACTTGTCCAATAGTAAATTGGAGAAACCTCTGATGGAAGAGATGGGTTGTTATATAAAAATATGCATCGTGGAGGTCGAGGGCTGAGAACCAATCCCCTCTTTCTAATGCTGGGATTATGGTGACTACTGTGACCATCTTGAATCATTGTGTCTTGACAAACTTGCTGAATTGCTGTAGGTTGAGTAGGTCTCCACCCACTCCACTTTTTCTTCATGAGAAAACAGTGGGAATAAAATCCCCTCCCTCTGTGTTTTGTTAGAACGGGTTCTACTGCTCCTAGATGTATGAGGTGGATTGTCTCTGACACAGTAGATTAGGGGTCAGCAACCTTTCAGAAGTGGTGTGCTGAGTCTTCATTTATTCACTCTAATTTAAGGTTTTGCATGCCTGTAATACACTTTAACATTTTTAGAAGGCCCCTTTCTAGACGTCTATAATATATAGCTAAACTATTGTTGCATGTAAGGTAAATAAAGTATTTAAAATGTTTAAGAAGCTTAACGTAAAATTAAATTAAAATGCAGAGTCCCCCAAACTGGTGGCCAGGACCTAGGCAGTGTGAGTGCCCTGCAGTAGATGCTTGTGAGAAGAGTACCTGAAGAGGGACAGGGAAGGAGGATGGGTAAAGGGTTTGAAAAGAAAGGGGACAGAGTAACCAGTCTGTATGAATTCTAGCACCCATCTGTCAGATGTGATGGTTTTCCAGATTGGATACAATGGAACTAGTTGATCTCCAAATGGTCAGGAGAGAGTAGTGTTTTCCAGCACAGAGGGACATGAGACTCTCGGGCCCTAGACTAAGGTCTGGACCCAGCCTGGACAAGCCTTACCAGCCATGGCTTCTGACAAGGGTTCCTCCTCCACCCAGATTTCTGATCAACCTGCTAAAAAAGTGTCTAAAAAGCAGGTAACTATGCCCCAACACAGGAATCAGCCAAGAACTGCCATTCTGCAAATGGGCAAACAGCACTGGCACCATCTGCACTGTCAGTGCCTGGAGCCAAGATAGCAGGACCATCCAGCACCGCTGGTACTGCAAGAGCTAAGGACTCTAAAAGAGTCAGCTTGGACACAAGAGCTAAGGGGAAGTTGAAATCCTATGCCCTGGCACCAACTGAGTCAAAGCTGTGATCAATACATAGTGGTGCGGCACTGGTGCAGACTGTGGCTCACTCCTTGAACCCCATTGCACACTCAGTGCACACACTGGCACTGCCAATGTATACAACCTAGCTCCTAGAGCCAACAATTATGCAACCTCCAGTGCAGATCATGCAGATGCTGCAGCAGTTCCTACAGCACAAAGATCTTTTAGTCAGATTTACTCCTGACTCTCCAATCCTCGGCACTAGTCCAAGTTAGCTCTGCAGGGAAGATAGATGCTCAGCTGGAAACTGTTTATATTCCCTAACCAGTGACTATTACAGATAACGAACATACAGTGCAGAAGGATGGACCTACTGCTTGGCTCCCCCTCGTAGCTGGACCTGGTGTAGCAGATCTTTCCTGTCTAGTGCTCCCTGTGTGTGGTTGCTGCAGCCCTGCGGTGAACTCTTTTCTTGTGACTTGGCGTTCTGGGTTGCACTTTGGTCCCAACCTTCCAGAGTAACAGAGTCCAAGAAACAGCAGTCCCTTTTCTTCTGCCTGCTCTTTGGCCCCAGCTATGGGTCCCAGGACCTCACACCATCCTCTCAGGGCATTACATTGTCCTGATCCCCTTATGTCAGGGGCCTCACACGACCCTGTCTAGTGAGGGGAGGGAGCCCAGGCCCTCCCACTACACTGGGGTCCAGTCCAGGGACCCTACAACCAACAGCCAAGAGCTGCTCCACCAGGCTTTTTGCTGCTGCCTCCTTAGGCCTTGTCCACACTACCGTCTGGATTGACATGTAGAGATCAATCTATTGGGGAACAATTTATCGCGTCTTATCAGGACGCGATAAATTGGTCCCCAAAGTCGACTCCAGACTCCTTTTGGCGAGCTGGAGTCAACAGGAGAGCCCGCTGCCGAATGCTGCCGCTGTGAGGATGGCAGGTAAGTCGACCTAAGATGTGTTGACTTCAGCTCTGTTATTCACGTAGCTGATGTTGCACATCTTAGGTCGACCCTCCCTGCTAGTGCAGACCAGTCCTTATACTCCTTCCTCCCCTAGTCTGCCAGCAGGGCTCTCCCATAGCCTCTGTAAGATCACCCCTCTTTTAGAGCCAGGAATGACAGGGCTCCCCATGGAATCCCCACAAAATCCCCAACCCAGTTTCTGTCCGCCTCAAGCTCCACCTTCCCTCTGAAATTTCCCATGCTCCATCTCTAGCGGACACCACTCAGGGCTCTGGCTTCTCCTGGCAGTCTAGAGGCTGCCCTATTTTCCAGGCTCCTCCCTACCAGAGCTTTCTCTACCCCACTGGCTGCTCTGCATCTCCTGGCCTCTCCCCAGCCTTCCCCCTGGGCTTCCCCATTGACCCTCTTGGTATCTCAACTCTCTAATGTCAAGAGGACAGTGGAATTTTCTCTCTCCCTGCAGCCCCCTTCTGCTTGACATCCACTCTTTATAGCACCCCAGCTGGGTCTTATCCTTACCTGGGCCTGGGCCTGCCTCCAGGTGTGCCCAGGTGGGTTTATTGGCTGTTCCCACTCACTCTTTCAGAGCCAAGCTGGCAGGTACACAACCACCACACACTGGCAGAGATCAGGACTGACTTACAAGCAGATAACAAAGGTCACTGAAGTATCCTGGTCCTGCAGTTAGCCTACCATTTGGACTCTGAGGGCAATGGGCCTATTCTGTCACACCCCGCTATGGGATCAGGGCCTCCATTTGCTACCAATGCTCCTGATTAGCCCAAGCGCATGATACCTGGGGAGCAGAGGTCATTTGGTGCTGGGCAGGAGTTTCCCCAGGGGGCAGCCACATCGAGATCGACCACTGACAGATTCCTACCCAAGACCCACTGACCTTTTCAGGCTAGATTCAGTGATGCCTGGGAAGTGCTAAATCCCATGGACAGACAGATGAGAGCTTCTTTCATTTTAAGCCATTTTTTTCAGTTGCTTATCACGGCCCAGGTTTTCAGCTCTGACTAAGCTGAGATCAGGGCAGGATTGGGAAGGTGGCGAAGGTGGGTTTATATCACCTGACCCTAAGACTGTCAAAAAGACATTTTGGCCCTTGGTGCATCTCAAGCAAGCCCCTAATCCTACTTGTTCCCCGTTTTACACCAGGGACTTCAACACATTGCGACTGATGTAAGGGAGAGCAAAAGTGGACGTGAATGGTGAACATTTACAAAAGCAGAGTTAAGAGACCTGCTGAGAGCCAATGGGGCTGAAAGGGAAGGGACTCACGGCCATGGAACCCCTCCAGCCCCCAAGCCAGGGCAAGACATTGCAGGGTTCTTCCACTTTAGCATCCACTATTGTCAGTTGTTCTGGGCCTTCTTCAGGCCACAGCTTCCGAAGTCTCCTTTCCAGTTCTCCCCCTTCTGGTAAAAGGCAAAGCAAACACCCAGACAACATGGTTCTTCTGCTCCTCTAAAGCTCCTCCATTAGACTATTTCTTCAGCCTGGGTTCTGGGCTCCGTTCTCACCCTATACTGGGCTACCTTAGGTTCTTCGTGGCTCTGTTATAGAGCACTGACCCCAAGCTGCTGTCACTGGTGTCCCTCCTGCAGCCTGCTACCTTCTTTACTCAGCTAAAAGAGCAGGACTTTCCCCTGGGGGCCCCTTTCCTCCTAGAAGGTTCCCTCTACCTCCACTCTATGGGGAATCTGCCAGTTTCTCCCAAGGACATTCCTGCAGATTCTACCGAAAATAAGGCTGCCTCCTCTAAGGGACCAAACCCCAGGACATCTGGGGGGATCCTGAGCCAGCTGAACTGGGCAGCTGCCCAGCATCATCTGAATCTCTCTACAGCGTGGGCTCTGTCAGATGCAAGGACTCAAACATAAGCATGCTACCAAGTGGTCCATGTACAGAAAACACAGTGTAAAGTGCTTTTTATGGCTTCAATTATCAGCTGCCTTGAGTTTTACCTCTGAGGGGAAGCAGGAGATGACAAATATCTGCACGCCGAGCCAAGCTGCCCAGCTAACATACTGGGAGGAGTGCAGAACAGTGCATACAGGTCAGAGCTGCAGAGGCTGCCCCATTGCACAGACACCTGATGTTACTAGGGATTAAAGCAGCCCATAAAAGTAGGGATTTGATTGACCAACAAGCATGTGGGGGAGATGAGCAGGCTGTCAGTGAGGCACAGCTGCTAGGTCTCTACCAACAAGGAGCAGCTCACGATTCAACTCCCCAGCAGGCTTTGAAGAAAGATGGGGAGCCCTTTATTGCTGGGTCAAACCCAGCTGGCTGTGACTTAAAGAAACTGCCTCCTCCTGACTGCTTTGTGAGATGTGCTTGGTGGGACTCAGGCCAGTTCCTAGTGGGCAGGTGTCCATATCACAAGAACCAGCCAGTTCTCAATTTCAGCAAAGAATCCTGGGACTGATGGGAGGCTGAAGTCCACCTCTTAGCCCCCACATCTGTCCTTTGCCATCAGGCACGTTAGTGTAAAGCTCCCCAGGTGCCTGTACTGGCTCGCAGTTCCTGCAGCTCCTGACTGGGAGCCAGACAGGGGCACCCTGCACAGGGTGCTTGGGGCCTGCCTGCTCTCTGCCACCAGGCTCAGTAACATACACTCGTCCACTTGGGCATGACCAGGGCATGTGCCCTGGAGTCCATTGTCCCCGTGAGCACCATGCCAGAGACAGCTGGTCTCTGGAGACGTAAGCCTGGTGGGATGACAGACACCATGGAACAAGGCTGCTGTGAGCAGCGCAGAGCACCGAGGGCCTGATCTGACAGTGTGCTGAGCTCCCCTGAGTAGCACGGAGCCCCTGTGGCTCCCCAGGGGAGGTGCAGCTGCTCAGACATTCCCAGTACTGTGCAGGATTGGACCGGTACAGGAATGGCGGCTGTTGCTGTCCCTGGGATGGACAGATGGAGAATTACTATCAGGACTAATCAGGACTACTTAGAAAAGCTGGAAGAGCAGAAGTCCATGGGGCCGGATGCGCTGCATCCAAGGGTGGTAATGTGATTGCAGATGTGATTGCAGAGCCATTGGCCATTGTCTTTGAAAATTCATGGCAATCAGGGGAGATCCTGGATGACTGGAAAAAAGCTAATGTAGTGCCCACCTTTAAAAAAGGAAAGAAGGAGGATCCGGGGAACTACAGGCCAGTCAGCCTCACCTCAGTCCCTGGAAAAATCATGGAGCAGGTCCTCAAGGAATCAATTCTAAAGCACTTAGAGGAGGGGAAAGTGATCAGGAACAGTCAGCATGGATTCACCAAGGGCAAGTCATGCCTGACTAACCTAATTGCTTCTATGATGAGATAACTGGCTCTGTGGATGACGGGAAAGCAGTGGATGTGTTATTCCTTGACTTTCGCAAAGCTTTTGATACAATTTCCCACAGTATTCTTGCCAGCAAGTTAAAGAAGTATGGGCTGGATGAATGAACCATAAGGTGGATAGAAAGCTGGCTGAATCGTTGGGCTTAACAGGTAGTGATCAATGGCTCCATGTCTAGTTGGCAGCCGGTATCAAGCGGAGTGCCCCAAGGGACGGTCCTGGGGACAGTTTTATTCAATATCTTTATCAGTGATCTGGAGGATGATGTGGACTGCACTCGCAGCAAGTTTGCAGATGACACTAAACTGGGAGGAGTGGTAGATATGTTGGAGGGTAAGGATAGGATACAGAGGGATCTAGACAAATTAGAGGATTGGGCCAAAAGAAATTTGATGAGGTTCAACAAGGACAAGTGCAGAGTCCTGCTCTTAGGACAGAAGAATCCCATTGCACTGCTATAGACTAGGGACCGAATGGCTAAGCAGCAGTTTTGCAGAAAAGAACCTAGGGGTTACAGTGGATGAGAAGCTGGACATGAGTCAACAGTGCGCTCTTGTTGCCAAGAAGGCTAATGGCATTTTGGGATGAATAAGTAGAGGCACTTCCAGCAGTTCGAGGGGCGTGATTGTTCCCCTCTATTCGACATTGGTGAGGCCTCATCTGGAGTACTGTGTCCAGTTTTGGGCCTCACACTACAAGAAGGATGTGGAAAAATTGGAAAGAGTCCAGAGGAGGGCAATAAAAATGATTAGGGGCCTGGAGCACTTGACTTATGAGGCGTGGCTGAGGGAACTGGGATTGTTTAGTCTACAAAAGAGAAGAATGAGGGGGGATTTGATAGCTGATTTCAGCTAACTGAAAGGGGGTTCCAAAGAGGACGGATCTAGACTGTTCTCAGTGGTAGCAGATAACAGAACAAGGAGGGTAATGGTCTCAAGTTGCAGTGGGGGAGGTTTAGGCTGGATATTAGGAAAAACTTTTTCATTAGGAACGTGTCAAAGCATTGGAATGGGTTACCTAGGGAGGTGGCAAAATCTCCTTAGAGATTTTTAAGGTCAGGCTTGGCAAAGATGGGATGATTTAGTTGGGGATTGGTCTTGTTTTGAGCAGGGGGTTGGACTAGATAACCTCCTGAGTTCCCTTCCAGCCTTGATATTCTATGATTCTATGATTGTGGAATGAAGCTGATACCCGGCTATTTGCTTGTACGCTCCACTGTGGCCAGTGTGGAAGGCGCTGATTGGGAGCATGGGGAACTCTCACGGTGATTCTGGAGTGGGGAGGGAAAGTTCCACTAAGTGACATCTATCCTGCTGCCGGGTTATTTGAGCTCAGGGTAATTGAGGAGTCTGTTTATTAGTGTATCTTTAAAAGATCGTTCAAGACACCCAAAGCTTTGAATAGCTGTTTGTTGTAGAATAGTAAAAATCACAGCTAGATAGATAGAGGGAAATGGGATATCCCAAATTCTACTGTTAATTCTTAACTTATTTAGCCAAAAAAATCCGAGGAAATCATCTGACGGTAGGTGGGGAAAAAATATCACCCCTCCCCTCACACTTGTAATGGAAAGCTCTCATTACTTTCCTCTGCTTAAACACGAAAGTTAATCTTTAATGGGAACATGCAGTAAAACAAGAGTTGTTAACACTCTCCTTATGACAGAGCTTTGATCAGGGAAGTATTAATTATGTCCAAAAGCAAAGGAGAGAGACTAATGAAGAGGAGATCAAAGGGAAAGGCAATCATGCTGAGTTCAAAACCATTTCTTGGTGCGGGGGAGGATAGTCAATTTCCCTGCAGGGAATTACCCCAATATCTTTCAAGAAGGTCTCCTTCCCTCATCCAGAGACTAGCAAGGGCAAGGGCACGTCCACTCCAGACTTGCGGGGTCCAGTAGATGGTTTTCCCTGTTATTAAAAACAAACCCAAGACATGACTTTGGCTGCCAGCCACACTACTCATAGAATCAGAGCCGTGATTGTTATTTATTTTACTAGCACTGGAGAAGTGCACAGGGCTTTACAGTCAAACTGCACTTGCCAATAAAGGGAAAACACGCTCTCTGCTCTGCACAGCTCATACACACATCTTCAAGAATGGCCACTGTTGCCATGACTCTCTCATGGCCCCATCCACTCTGCTCCTCTTGGAGGGCTGACTTGGATGACCACACAGACCCTCCAGGGGCAGGGCGGGAATCAGACAGGGACTCAGTCGCAGTGCGGCCCCCATGAAGTCAGTGGCAGTTTTCTAATGCACCACAGGGACGCCAGAACATCACCCCATCATTGCTTCCCCCATACTTCAGGAGGGAGGTAACCTACACCAGGTCCAATGCATGGGCTGGAGCCATTTGAGGTGGGAGCTGGTGCCAAGGTTCCAGCCTCTCTTCATCCCTGCCTGCCCATTCCCCACCCAGCTCTGCTGGAGAGGAAGAAGGAGCATGGTGGAGTTTGCACAAGCTGAGTCCTAGGGCACCTTAAACTCCTGACCCCTTCAAGGGCATAAAAGGGCTCATGGCTGAGGCCTGTATAAACATTATCCCAGTAGTCATGGCACAGAGACTGGCAGCTGTGTGCAGGTCTCACCATTGGAACCCACTGTGTGTAAAGGGATTTCCTGTCCTTCATTCAGTTTTTGGAAGGTCCCTGAACATCACTAGAACAGTGAAAGAGAGCAATCGTCTGCCCTAGGCCCCAGCACAACAAAGGCACGTGGGTTTGTGGATGGTTTTATGACTGGCAGTAACAGCTGGTCTTGGAACACTGTGGGGACTCATTTTCTAGGTGGTACAACATGCTGGGGTGCCATAAAGTGGGATGCAGATGTTCCCTCTCGCTGAACCTTTTCTGTTTGGTTTTCGTGGAGGAAAGTGAGGGAGGTGGATGCTAACGCTGTTACGCTCTGCTCTGGCTTCGCTCTGGACTCCAACATTGGGGGACAGACGGTTGAGTTCATTAGGCCAGAAGGGACAATGATGATCACCTAGGCTGACCCACTGCACAGCACAGGCCAGGGAACCTCTCCCAGTGGGCTCGAGCTAGAAGAGCTCCAGGTGATGGGAAACCCATGGCAAGTTTTAATGCTCATGAATGTGAAGGGCAGGTAAAGCTGTGCAGAGCCAGGTACCGCACAGGCAGGCACCGTGCATGCTCCTCCCTCACATCCCTGCTGGATCATGACCTGCACTCTCACTTGCCATTGTAGTCTTGGGATCCCAGCCAGCTCTGACGATGCACCTCACTCCTGACTTGCATCCCCGCTGCTATTCCAGTTCTGGGCCCCTCCCATGCAGCTCCGTGGATGCAGTGCAGCCCTGACCTGCAGCACATATAACGCAGGGGGTGGTTCTCAGCATTCCCCCACTTGGCACCACCCTTGCCCTGTGGCTCTCTTGCCCATGCCTTTCCCAAAGCTTATTCCCTCCTGCTTCCAATCCCATGCTCTCCAACACTGAGCTTGCCTGGCTACAGGCTGTTGTGTACCATCCTTCTGACAGCTTGGGGAGATGTCTGGCTCCCACTTTGGCCTCTCCACTGCCAGGAAGATCTCCCTGTGCGCAGGCGTATTTCAGAGTGGCATAGATCTGGCAGGGCAGCTCTGCATCACCCACTTTTGCCCCTTTCCTGCACCCCCGGGATGGAGGGGAGAAGAGAGGTGGCAGAGAGCCAGAAAATCCACCTATGCCCACCCACACACCATACCTGCACTGTGCAGAGCTGAGGTGCTCCTGAGGATTTATTATCTCTCTAGGGTTGCAATGCTCAGGGCTACAGAGTGAAAGGGTTAAATCAACATGCAGCTGTGTCTTGTAGCCCCTCCTCTGTCCCAATTGTAGCGGTACCTGCTGTATTCCCACCATCATCTTCCTCACCTTATCGCTTCTCCAAGAATCCATTTTTCTCTCTTGCTTTCCTTACTGTGCTGGACTTACACAGTCAGCATCCTTGAAAGATGACCCATCTCCAAGCTGAATAACATCTCCCCAGTGTGCTTCCTTTCATCTGCAGGTCCGTTCATCCCTGATTGATTCCTGCAGATCATTATCCACTCCCCAGCCATTCATTTCTCTCCTTGCTCAGGATCCACCCGCAGCATGTTAATCACTTCCCTCGCCAGCTGCCTTTGCCAGGGGCAAGGGGAATGAAGGAATGGGTGATGGGGGACTGGGAGATGGAGCAATACGTGTTTGGGGGAGGGAGAGAGACCAGACAGGCTCAGGTTTCCACCTGAATGAACCTGTGGGACAAAACAATTATGTAGCAAAGCCAAAGCACTGTGTCACTGCCTGATACATTAGCACATAATAGGCTTGTGTCCTCTATCTATCATCATACATACACCTCTCTCTCTGTGTCTCTCTCCCTCTCTCTCTGAATCCATGAAGTTTCTCTAAAGTGTGCTGATTGGTTGAGTTACCTCTGCCGCATAAGTGAGGTTATAGTCTGGCCTTGCCTGTCCGTCCATTTGGCTGTCTGTCCAGGCATTTATTCTCTGTAAGTCCCAGAGATGTCTCTCCCTGCTTCAACATTCCACAAGTAAACAAATGAAGGAGCTGTTAGAAACATGCTAAGTCTCTATGATGGAATGGTGTCACAGCACCAAGACACATTTTCTGTCTGAGCTGGCCAAGTAATGGAGACAATTATTCCCCAATAATCTTTTGGCTGGTTAATGGGGAAAAAATGCAAATATTTGCCTTGATTCATTTCATTCGACCATCCCTAAGGCTGGTTGAATAATGAAAATATTTATTCAGAAGTAATTGATTCATTAGTTGCTGGAAAGAATCAGCCCCATAACCTTTGGGGATATTATTTGTCAGTTCTGATCACAATGACATGAGTCACAATACAAGAGATCAGTTTCTCCGGTGATTCAAGTGTCACAAAGAGGCTGGATTTGACCAGGAGAAAATGCCTCTTGGGGAGGGGAACTCGGCTTCTATGCCTTCCTCATGATCTTGGCAAAAGAGAGTGAGTCGGGGTGGAGAGGTAGTGGACCTCTGCTCTGCCAATCTCAGATGGCATAAGGTCTTGCTGACCTCCCACTGGCATAAGATTACATTAGTCGCAGTGGTTCTCAAACTTTTGTACTGGTGACTCCTTTCAAATAGCAAGCCTGTGAGTGTGATTCCCTTTATAAATTAAAAACACTTTTTAATATATTTAACAAATATATTAAATTAAATATATAAATGCTGGAGGCAAAGTGGGGTTTGGGATGCAGGCTGACAGCTCACGACCCCCCCATGTAATAGCCTGGTGACCCCTTGAGGGGTCCCGACCCCCAGTTTGAGAACCCATCCACTAGTGAGACGAGGACCATATTAGATTTTTGAAAGGGCTTCGCGGGCCAAAGCGACTAAAAAAAATAAATATATGCAAAATCATTAAAAAAAACAACACTACAGTGTCAGTGTTGCATTAAATTCTAAATCAGACATAAAAGTAGGTGTATAATCAATGCAGGTACTTTGAAATCACACAAAATATTTGTCAATACATTAAAAATCATTTCACAGTTTTTTTTTATATATTTCTAAAAACTCAAAAATTTTTGTCAGACAAATACACATATTCAAAAGTTTGGCTGTACTTTGGTAAGAGAAGCTCCAGATTCCCATTGTTGGTTGGGACAGTGCTGTAGTTAAAATTTAACCCTTTGCTCCTCTGGCTGCTGCCACGTGCCTCCTTTGCTCCTCTGGCTGCTGCTGCCCCTCCCCCTCACTTTGCTCCTCCCACCACTGCCGCAACTCCCACTTTGCTCCTCTGGCCATGCCGTGGGGGCACTCACCCCTCCGCACATGGGGCCACAGGCAGCAGCTCACACAGGGGGGTGGCTTCTCCATGTGCCTGCTCCGCATGCCTGCTCAGCTGTGGGGCTGAACAAATCGAAGCCGTGGGCAGGATCCA
Organism: Dermatemys mawii; assembly: GCA_007922305.1. Classification (NCBI taxonomy): domain Eukaryota; kingdom Metazoa; phylum Chordata; order Testudines; family Dermatemydidae; genus Dermatemys; species Dermatemys mawii. The sequence continues at coordinate 38,217,725 of ML677366.1, forward strand.
ACCCCCGGGCCGTAGTTTGAAGACCCCTGCACTAGTGGCATATGCTAGAGCAGACCCATGGCTGTTCTAATTGATGCTACATCCAGGTCAGCACTGCACTAGGGAGCTGCAGCTGGCTCCCTAATGGCAATGCCCCCTACTAGTCCCCACCCCTTACACCAAACACAGCTCTGAATCCCCAATTCAATGGTTCTGTGAGCTCAGCTTGTGGGACTCAGGGCAAACTTTAAAAAAGGCTCCCAAGGACGGTAGCTAGGACACACAGAATTATCCCTGAGGACCAAGGGAGGTTAGTTGCTGATCCCCTTAGACAGAGTGCCACACTGTTCACCATGGAAAACATTACTCAGAAGCAACCAAAATCATGGATTCTGGTTCAATTTAGAAGAAAATTTTCTGATGCCTCAAACACTGCGTGTGTCCAAGATGATGTGCACCTGCTTTGTGTGCACAAACTGCCATTTGCACATATTGATCAACTAGCTAGATGCCCAGCATTCCACCACTCATGCAAATGTGGATTTTTGCAGATGCAGTTCTGGGGCTGTAACAACTAATGTGGCTCCAAACCTGACCCCATGTACTGTACTCACAGAAATGTTCCGCAGCATTAAAGATACTCTCAGATCACTTTATTTAAGGCCTGAGAAACACATCAACTGAAAAGATCAGATGGAGGGAAAACTGTAGGAGTTCATGTGGAAAGTGAAATTAATAGTTCTGTTAAGAGAAACAGATATCGTTGAACTAATTAACTTGGCTGCCAAGGCTAATTATTTATTTTACAATTGCCCCTGAAATGCTCTCAGGGAGGCATTCAGAAAACAAAGAAGTGTTGATAAAGCTGTTACCCTCTGCGCATTCTAAGTTCTTATAGTTTCATGGCAGAAATTCTCTAGTGCTGTCTGATCTGGGAGAGTGACAAAGAGCTTGGTACTGTCTGAGGTAATGCACAAAACTCCATGGCCACACTGAACATTGAAAACTTAGGGGAAGGGTCAAAAAGATTGGGGCAGATCTTCAGCTGACCTAAATCAGCACAGTTCCATTGCCATCACTGGAGCTACTTTTTTACATTTCTTTGCATTCAAAGCTGAAAAGCCTGTGCTCCAGCAGCTGGGCTGAGTAATCCACCAGGCAACCAATGAAATGGTTGCATACAAATTAGCTGTAGAGTAAGCGTGGTAGTTGGTTACCTCTGACATCGCAGTGATCTAGGACTTGAGGCCTGAGATACATACATGCCTTACTGTAGCTGTATGCTTCAGAGGTGTAATTCGTCAAGTAAAAATGGAGGAGCAATGAAAAACTGTCTGGGAACAGCCCATGATGACTGAACCTGGTGATATCCTGAACAGAGCCCAGCATGTAGCTGTTTCTGTCTCTCCACACTGACTCAACAGCTATGCTAGGCTTCAGAGCAACCTTCCTGGAATCTTCTTAGGGAAAAGCACAAGCACATGGAAATTGGCAAAATGCCTTCCCTCCATCTGTCTCCTTTTCCATCTATCTTCTTCTCTCTCTCTGTCTTTCGTTCATTTTGATCTCATGGCTTCGAGTGAGGAATGCTTCTCCCACTTCCCCTGGGATTGGGGAGAGCTCGCCTGCTTGATGTGCAGTAAGTGGCTTGTTGTCTTGGTTAGAGAGAGCTCTCCCCAGAGCCATATATTTTTAGTGCCCAACATTGTTGTAATAATAGCTGTAAGTGCTGCTCAGCAAATATTATTTTAGGACATATAAAATTAGCATTCCTGCTGTCAGAGATAAATCTGGTGTCGGGTTAATGGGTTTGAAAGCAAGAGCTGGGAGAATGAGCCCTTATGGAATTAAAGGTGCCAGAGTTTGTGCTCTTCCATGAAGACACACTGACACTTTTTGTATCTGAAGATTCTAGCCAGATATGAGGTATTTGGGCTCCTAAGTCCCATTGCAATATATGGAAGTTAGGAACCTAAATACCTTGGAGGATCTGGGCCTTTGTTCAAACTTTTTGTCACTGTCTGGACATCAGTGTACATTTCAGGGGGCAGGGCTTGTGGTGCATTTGGTTGTTATATAGTTGAGTTTACATGGTATTTTGGCAGGGTTCTGTGATGGACTTAAGGCTCAACCTATGTGCTTGGGAAGGGCATTCAGCACAGCTGTGGCACTTGGGAAACATGATGCCCAGCATGGTATAAAGACTTGCCTCCAGATTCATCCCTTCCAGCAGGGATGAATTAGACATGGTTTCACAACCTTGTAGATAGCTACAGCATCTGTTCCAGGACTGCCAAACCCAGCCATTCACCGGTCATGAGTCAGGCCCCCAAAATCTCAGGACACAGGCTTAAAAATCAGGAGATATTAAAACAAAATCAATTTGAGCTTCTGTTTATTTGTCTTCTGCTTTTTAAACCTTTCGGGTTCAATGGGGTCACATTTCCAAGCTTTTCTCTAGGATCACAAAGGCTAGAAACTTACTCTAGTTTAAAAGGAAAGCAGAGACTCTGATGGAACCACTTAGTTCTGGGAGCTGAGGCATTAAGAACACCTCCAAAAGAGAACTACACTTGTGCTAAGAGTTGGCATTACTGCAGTCTTCATACCCGGAAAGCATCTCTTTGATTAATTTCTTTCATCCTGGGAGTGTCTTTAATGGTAGCGTTGCATTTAAGACTCACCCTCTTTTGTTGGAATGTAAACATTACTTAACTGCAACGTACAGCATTTAGAGCATCCAGAACTGGGGACTGACTGCAGCTTGCAGCTCCCTACGTTCCAGAGACCTCCTCTGGTCTTTAGCTAGCCTTAGCTCTCTTATGTAACAGAGTAATAGCAGCTGCTCCACACAGAGAGTGGATACAGGTGCATCCTGGTGTAGGAGTTTCTAATGCATGCAGTTTGATTTATGGAGCCTGCTCAGTTTTCCTAGTTGTTTGATCAGGCCATTTCTCCACTTTACTCCCTTTGTGGGTAAACCCATAGCTAGCCTCTCCTGAGCATCGCTGTCTGTTCAGGGTGTATTTCTTGCTATAAATAAGTAACTACAGTTTTCTAGAAAAGCTTCTCTTTTGCTGAGGTCCATGTAGAGCTCAGCTCAGACTCCCAAGAACTGGGCCAAATTGTTGGAGGGTCCTTTGCAATGGAGGCACCAAGCCACTTGGCTGAGACCAACAATTCAACAGACTTGGCACAAGCCACCAGCAGATGGCAACATACTGCAGAGGAATCTCTCTGTAGCACATATATAGTCCCCTGTCACAAGGGTCTTCTGTTCCTTTTAAGGGCAGTAAGGACAAGGGATCAGACAAGCCCTCTTCCGTACAAGGGCCATTTAAGGTTCCAGAAGTTTGGCAGGACAAGATGGCCCAGGGAAAGGCAGGGGCAGATACAGGGAGAAAGTAAGTGGTCCCGGGGATAGTGTTTGGGGAAAACCTATGCTGCTGGCTCCTTCAGGGCCTAGGACCCGTGTAGTGCAGGGTGTGGCAATGTTCCCCTCTCCCAGTCAGTTGGGATGAGCCCTGTGAACAGGAGTGCCACCGGCAGGACCATGCTGAGCTTTCCCAGTGCAGGGCTGGACTGGAAAAGAGGCCAGCTGGGAGATACTGGTTTAGGTTTCCAGCTGGCTGAATTCGCCCAGCCCCAAGAATGAGGGCTGGTGACTCCTGCGCCCAGCAGAAGTAGCCTGCCTCGCTGATAGCTGGCTGGATGGTAATGGGAGAGACGGGGTCTAATAGAAAATCCGTGGGAATAGGAATGCTGACTGACCACCACTTAAGGCCTACCAATCCGGCTTTGCCCTGCTAGGCTGTCTTAACTGGTTTATGTTGCATTAACAGAGTTAGTGAGAGCATCCTGGGAAAGCCCAGCAGCCTGTGGAAAACATAGCATCATAATAATGATATCATCCCTTTCTGCAGTACCTCTACGCCAGACATCTTCAAAATGGGCCAGCTTCCGGCACGCAATGCTGAGGCATCAGTGAGCTCTCTGCCCCATGTGCACCTGCTCGGTAGGCGCTGGAATCCACAGCTCCTGTGTCCTGAGCACAGTGGAGTCCTAGACCTGCCTGGGGAGCTGCACAGCCAGAGCGGGATGAGCAGGGTGGGAAAGGAGTGAAACCGGCCAACTTGTTCCCCAAATGAAGTGCAGAATGATGGAACTGATGGCTGATTTTGCAGCTGAGACACAGATTGGGACTTAGGAGCTGTGTTTACAGTTCACAGCAGCTCAATCTCTGTGGAACATCTAGTTTGATTCTAATCTCTGTAGTGCAGGGCCTGTTTCTCCACAAGCACCTAGCACAGTGGGACGCTGATCTTGGAAGGGCCCTTGGTCACTGTTGCAATACCCAATAGTTGTTTCATTGTGTGGCTCTCCAGCGCCCTTCTGGGCTGGTCAGTGCCCATAACTCAGACAACAAACAAAGACCATTCTCTGTCCGGGGAAAGCCTGGCACCCTTGTGGCAGTCAGTGCTTTGAGAGAGAGCTCCTGACAGTGACCTTACAATAGCGCTAGGCAAGGGGGAGCATGTTGCTGTGCTGCCCCAGGATGGACCAGGGAAAGAATTGTGATCCTGAGCATCCCAGTCCCTTTCCTGCTTCTCTCTTGTTCCCGAGGCTAGTCACCACTGCTGCCCTGGCCAGTAACAGATCACTGCCTCTGCTTGGCTTGGATGGACTAGGTGGCATGTGGATGAGGGAGGAGGCAAGGTCCTGCCCATTCACGCCCCGCTCTGACCACTGCCCCCACTGCTGTGCGGTGCAGGGGCATTTGCTATTTCCAAGGGGGGCAGTCAACCCCCAACCTTGGTTTGCCCTCCTCCACTTTCCATAGATTCATATGCTCCATTACTCCTTTCGTTGTTTGCCTCCTCTGAACTTTGCAGGGTACAACATAACCACACAATGGTCTATACTGGGAAAGGCAACCTATGGCACATATGCCAAAGGAGGCACGCGAGCTGATTTTCAGTGGCACTCACACTGCCCAGGACCTGGCCACCTGTCGAGGGGGGGGCACTCTGCATTTTAATTTAATTTTAAATGAAGCTTCTTAAACATTTTAAAAACCTTATTTACTTTACATACAACAATAGTTTAGTTATAAATTACAGACTTATAGAAAGAGACCTTCTAAGAGGTTAAAATATATTACTGGCACGTGAAACCTTAAATTAAAGTGAATAAATGAAGACTCGGCACAACACTTCTGAAAGGTTGCCGACCCCTGAAGCTGACACTCTGTCTTCCCCTCAGCATCTCAGGGTATTACATATACTCCTGGGGGAACTGTACGCCACTGAACATGTAGAATTTGCGCAGAAATGAATGGTTTTTGCACAGAATTTCCTTTTTCTCCACAGAAATGGGCTGCAGTGCTGCTGGCCACCACTAGGGGCTGATGGAACTGGCAGAGCACAGCTCGCAAGTAGAAGACACTGCTCGTGGGTGGGGGGAGGGAGCTAAGGGTGCCAGAACCGAGGAGTCCAGGGGGCCATGGCCCATTTACTTTTCACCATGGGCCTCCCAACACTTTCCCCTCTTCTTCCCTCTGAGGCCCTGCCCACTGTCCAGGCCAGAAGCTGGACTCCGGCCAGGAAGCCTGGGCATCATGGGTGCCGCACCACAGTAGACCCTTCACCTGCCTGGGGTGGGCGCAAGAGCAGCCCCCAGCCCATGTCCCCGCCCCCGGTTCTCCCACCCAGGGAAGGTGCAGGGTTTGCGCCACAGTTTCCCATAGTTGCCTGACCACACAGCTCTTACCATGGGCAGGCTAAGACTCTGAGGCCTGGTCCCCCAGCCAGAGCCAGGTCAGGGAGAGCTGTATGGGCGGTTGTGGGGAGCCACAAACCCTCCACAGGTATATTGCCAAAGAGCCACAGTAATATGTCAGCAGCCTCCCATCATCTCCCCCGCCTCCATCCCAGTGCCTCCCAGCCACCAGCAGCCCCTCCGATCAGCGCCTCTTCCTCCCTCCCAATCAGCTGTTTCGTGGCATGCAGGAGGCTCTGGAGGGGAGGAGCGAGAGCTCAGGGGAAGGGGCAGGAAGTGGTAGAGTGGAGGCAGGGGATGCACGCACCCCAGTTTGAAGACCACTGTTCTAGTCAACAGTCAGGAAGCTGTCAGCCAGGGAGAGAAGATGGAGATCTGTGCAACAATTCCTCCCTACATTATGAATAAGAGGAAAAGACATCCCCAGTAGAAGAAATAGACATTCCCCATGGAAGAAATAAAAAACTTTGTTTGTTTTTAAAGAAGGCCTGCAGTGTGGAGACATGAGGCTGCTCTTGGTTCCCCCACTCCGGGCAGGTGGAGGGTTTATGTGTCCTGGCTCACACAGCTTCTGGCTAGGCCAGGGGCAGGGCCTCATATGGAAGGGGCAGAGCCATAGAGGGGGATGGTGCCCCTGCCCCCCGCTTTTGGAAAGGCTCCGCCACTACTGGAGGGAGCTGGAGGGTCCCTGGCAGCTGCAGTTCTCAGCATGCCCTGAAGGAGCATGTGGGAATGCAGGAAACTCCACACAAGCCTGGGACCCAGCATCAGGCTGTTTTTCCCTCTGGATCCCTGGGCTTTGTGGGGGCAGAGAATGAGAGTGTCTGGGCTTGGGGGGCCACAGCTGGGATCTGGGACAGGGGTAGGTCTATGTGCGAGTATCTGGATTGGGAGGGTGCCCCACAGCTGGGCTCTGGTGGATAGGAAATGCGGGTGTCTGTGCTGTGGAGTACCCCGCAGCTGGGTTCTGGGGGGAGCGGGTAGAGAAACAGGAACTAGGTAGTTATATGGGTTTTCTTAACTCTACTCCTGGAGGAATTTTTGTATGTGTCTATATTGTTGCAGACATAGTTGCTGCTTTCCATGCTCCATGCTCTCCTTGTAGTGATGGAGAGGCTTGTGTATCTCAATGACCCCGAGAGCGATGCTGCCTGGAGTCATGTACTCTTTTCGGGCTACCCATGGCAGAATGGTCAAGGGTGAGGTTCCAGACAAAGTGTGATCCAAGAAGTCCCTAACAGCAGAGCAGATGGAGGATAACTGCACAATGGAGGTGAAACTGTTGTGTAATGTTACAACGGCTGTGAAGGTGGATGAAGGCTGCAGCAAACAGAGGATTTCCAATTGTTCTGGTGTCCATGCCATTGGTTTAAAGTCTTCTATCTGTGAAAGATAGTGTGGTGACTGTTGTGCACCAGTCTCCCCACTTTAAAAGAAGTCTCACGCAGGCATCTGCCTTTTTTTGTGGGGGAAGGGGAAATAACATTTGCACAAGTCCAGTGATGATTAGAGAGTGGCGACGGGAACAGGACAGTGAAATCCGAAAGTTTCTAGTCACAGACCAACACACAGGTGGTGGGTGTGTGATACAGTCATCTTGCTTGAGGATTGAGGCGGGTCAAGCATCTCGGCAGCTGCAGCCATGACTGAGCAGTACTTTTTAGGATCCACTCTGCTCACCCCACATGGGGAGGGGATTAGAAAAGGTACTCTAAAAATAATCTTGCCTCTATTTTTCCTGGCTGGACAGCCTCAGCGGTCAAAAATGTAAGAAACTTTTTAACTTGAAATTTGGAACGTACATACCCTGATGGACAATTCAAACAGCGATCGACCAAAGCGACGTACAGCAATTATTGCTCGTAAATTGAGTTGGCTTAACATCAATATTGCTGCTTTGTCCAAAACTAGAAGAGCTGATGAAGGACAGGTGAGGGAGGAAAAAGGAGGATACACCTGCTTCTGGAAGGGAAAATCTATAGAAGAACCCCGATTGCATGGAGTGGTCTTTGCCATAAAGAACAAACCTATAAGATGCCTTTCTGAGGTAACAGTTGGCATCAATGAGCGGTTTATGACATTCCGACTGAGGCTCACCAAAAATCAACAGGCAACTATTGTGAGTGCCGATGCACCAACACTGGATGCTGATGAGAATGTAAAGGAAGATTTTTATTCTTAGTTGGAAACCATTTTATCGGCGACCCCTACAGAAGACAAGATTATCGTTCTGGGGGATTTCAATGCACGTGTTGGATGAGACTGTTCCTTTCCACAGGTCTGAATCAGGAAAGAAGAAGTTGGCAAAAGCAATTCAAATGGAATTCTGCTCCTGAGCAAGGGTGCTGAATATGAACTTATAATTATGAATACCCTTTTCCGACAAAAGGAAAAGTTCAAAACATCTTGGAGACACCCAAGGTCAAAGCACTAGCATCTCCTCGACTACGTCATAATTCATGCTCAAGATTATAGTGAGGTACTTCTTACAAGAGCAATGACAAATGTTGATGGCGGTTGGACTCATCATTGCCTTATCCGATCCACAATGGAAAATAAGATCACTCCCAAACGGAGGCTGCAAAAGAAGCAGGTCAGGCGTACGCTGAAGGTTCAAGATTTGAATGACCGTATTAAGCGTGACCGCTTCCAAGCAGTCTTAGAAGAAAAGCTCCCATCAGAGTGTCCAGAAGAAATTGAGGAACATTAGAGCCAGTTGAAAGCAGTAATCATCAATGGCTGTGAGGAAACCATAGGCTACCAAACCAGAAAACTTCAGGACTGGTTTGATGAGAATGATGCTGAAATTGAGCAACTCATCAATGAGAAGAGAATGGCATTTTGTGCCTGGCAGAATGACATAAACTGTAATTTAAAGAGAGCAGCCAAGGGGAGGGCAAACATAAAATCAGAGAACTTAAGAACAAATGGTGGACTGAGAAAGCACAAGAACTTCAACATCTCACAGACATCCACAATACATGTGGCTTCTATAGTGCCACCAAAACTGTTTATGGGCCATTCTGTCATGTTATGAATCCTCTTCGCTCTAAGGACAGAACCACACTTCTAAAGGACAATGAAGCCATCAATTCTCGCTGGAAAGAACATTTTGAAGATCTCCTTAACCGGAATTCCATGGCTGTAGATGAAATCCTTGAACAAATCCCTCAATGACCATTTTGGGAGGAACTCAGAGACCCTCCCAATTTGTATGAGGTACACAATGCCACCATGCAGATGAAGAACAACAAGGCAGCAGGTATAGATGGGATCCTCGCTGAAATCTTTAAAAACAGTGGACCACAGTTAATTCGGCAGCTTTACCTGCTTATCCTTAAAATCTGGATAAAGGAGGAGATACCCAGTGAAATGAGGGATGCCTTGATTGTCATCCTCTTCAAGAAAGAGGACAAAGTAGATTGTGGAAATTATTGTGGTATCTCCCTCTTACTCACTGCAGGCAAAGTTCTGGCATGGATCCTTGCAACCCACCTTCTGCCCCTGTCAGAAGAAATTCTATCAGAGTCACAAAGTAGTTTCCGACCATGTCGTGGAACTGTGGATATGATCTTCACAGCACGGCAGTTGCAAGAAAAATGTCAGGAGGAAACTGACCACTGTACATGGCTTTTATTGATCTAACCAAGCTTTTGACTCAGTGAATCACCATACCCTCTGGACTGTACTTTCTAAGATTGGATATCCTGATAAATACATCAATGTCCTAAAATTGCTTCATGATAACATGAAAGCGACTGTTCTGAGCAGCACTGGCTCCCAGAGTGAACCTTTCAAAGTACAAACAGGAGTCACACAGGGCTCTATCATCATTCCAACCATGTTTGCGGTTTTTATCGCCATCATTCTTTACCTCATTGCTGGGAAGTTTACAGCTGGCATTGAAATCACTTACAAAATGGATGGAAAGCTGTTCAGGCTTAGCCGGCTAAAAGCCAAGAATAAGATTTCCACAACATCTATTGTGGAACTTCAGTATGCAGATGACAACGCAATCTTTGCCCACTCAGAGAAAGATCTTCAAACTATCTTGAATGTGTTTGATGATGCTTAGGCATGTCTTGGTCTCACTCTTAATATCAAGAAGACTAAAGTGCTCTATCAGCCCACTCCAAATGAGGTTTTACATGCCCCCTCTATCAAAATCAATTGAGTGGCACTGGAGAATGTTGATCATTTCCTCTACCTTGGAAGTCATCTTTCATCCAAGGCTGATATTGAAGCAGAAATTCAACATTGCCTGAGCTGTGTCAGTGTAGCTTTTTCTCATTTACGGTACACGGTCTTTGAAGATCATGACCTTCGAACAGACACCAAGCTCTTGTTTATCAAGCCGTTATTCTGCCAACACTGTTGTATGGGTCTGAAACTTTGACAACCTATAGATACCACTTGAAAGCCCTTGAGAGACACCATCAGTGCTGCCTTTGTAAGATTCTGAAGATCAAATGGGAAGACAGGTGCACCAATATTAATGTTCCAGAAGAGGCAAAGACACCAGTATTGAGGCAATGATCATCCATCAGCAATTCCATTGGACTGGTCATGTTGTCCGGATGCCAGACCATCACCTCCCAAAACAGGTCCTGTTCTCTCAGCTGAAAGAAGGGTACAGTAATGTGGGTGGACAACGGAAACATTATAAGGACTTGCTGAAGGACAAGCTAAAAAAATGTAGTATTGACATTGATACGTGGGAGACACTTGCCCAGGATCGCTTAAAATGGAGTGTAGTCCTACGTGATGGTCCCCTGCATTTTGAACTTGCTCACTGGCAAACCAAAGAGGACAAGACACTCAGGAGGAAGGAGAGACTGGTCTCCAGTCGTGGTCAACAGTCTCCTGCTGAGCCCGAAAACATGTGCTCTCATTGTAATAGAACTTGTGATTCAAGAATTGGCCTTATTAGACACCTGAGGACCCATAACTCCCATGGAAGATGATCATACTTGGTAATGAGTGATCGCCCATCATCAGTTGCTGCTAGGCATTTTGAAATAAATTACCAAAATAATTGAAACTGGTGTGATTACATAGTGTTATTTTGACAAATAAAATATGCAGAATTTGAAAATATTGTGCACAGAATTTTTAACTTTTTGGTGCAGAATTCCCTCAGGAGTAAACATAAATTGCACAATGGTCTATACGCTGACACCACTCTGTCACCCTGCCCCAGCTTGACAGTATAACAATCACACAGTGGTCTGTATGCTGACACAACTCTGTTATTGCCCCAGGTTTGCAGAGTGTGAAACACACATAGGTCTGTACACTGACACAACTGTCACCCCCGCCAGTTTTGCAGAGTATAACAATCTTACAGTGGTCTATATTCTGACCTGTCACCCCTCCCCACAGCTTTGCAGGATATAATAATCACACAATGGTCTTATGCTGACACAACTGTCACCTCTCCCTATGGAATTTCTCTGAAATGACACCTCAGTGTGGTGGCAGAAGCAGTGCCCAGAACCTGTGATCCTTGCACTTACAGCAGCAATGTCAGTAGCCTGTTTGTTGGCAGGAGGGGATGTCTCGCAGCTCCTTAATCTCCTGTATTAGCAGGACACAATCTTGCTTGGAAAAAGGCTTCAATTCAGTATAAAAAATCCGCTGCTTGATATGGGGAAACAGTGGTGCAAGTAGATTTTAACGCCCCCACAAAAAATGTTCCATAACTAGAGCCCTGGGCAAATACAAATTTATACTCGGGGATGTGGATACTCGTGGATAGAAATCAGTATCCCACCAAACTGCAGGGCTGTCCCAGGAACCTCAGCGGCAAAATGAGCAGAACGTGGGGCTACCACTCCCAGCAGCCAGCACCCCATGCTGGCAGCTCCTCCAGTGCGGCTGTACCACTCCCAGCCCCACCACCAGCCCTGTCCTCCAGCGGGTCTGTACAGATCCCAGACAGGAGATGCAGCTCCGTAGAATGACTAGGGCTGAAGGTGAGGTCAGTATAGCCATATTGGAGGAGCTGCTGGCACAGGGCGCTGGCTCCTGGGAATGACCATGTACTGTTGCTTTCACCGCTGCAGTTCCCAGATATCAGGATACCCAGATACAGGACACCTGAAGCCCTGCGGTTCAGTGGATACGGATTTCTATCTGCGGGTATAAATTTGTATCCATGCAGGGCTCTACAATTCATTGCTGAAAATGTGTCTTTCCGGTATGGCATATCGGAAATAAATGTCTTAATGGTACAGTGTGCCTGACCGTGCCGACTTACTTGCACCACTGTGGGGAAACCTCCTCTCAGCTTCCCTTGTAATCTCATGGGGATTCATTCCAGAGCCTCTAGATAGAGGCTCCCATTGTCGAGGATTCATGTTGCTTTCTCCTGTATTGTCACTCTCACTGGGGTGCTCTGACTCTATTGCTGTTTCCAGGGGTGTTTTGGGGGACATGCATGCTTCACATTCCAAATGCTCAGCCCCCTCCCTGGTTTCAATGAAGCGTGCAGCCCCTCAAGCCATCGGCTACAGATGGTCTGCATTTGGATGAGCAACGAGGCTCCAGTCCAAGAGATTTCAATGCAATGGCAAAATGAAGAGGTGTGAAGTGGGCCAGCATGGTTTCATTGATATGTGAATGACATTGGAAAGGGCAGGCCCAGTGGAAATAGGAAGCGATCAAAGTTCCCCTTGGCCTTGGCTTTTATTTAACCTTCTAAGGCTACTGAAAATGAGTACATGGACACACTGCAGTTTGTGCCGTGGACTGTTTCAGCCAAGAATCATGAGGACACAAAGGAGAGTTAAAGCCACCTTGGACCCCTGTGCTGTGTCTCCTGGAGAGAAAGCAGAAAATCAGCCTGCCCCTTGCCCACACAGTTCACGTTATTTGCTATTTCCATTGAATGCCTAGCTAGCACTGCCTGCCTGACCCTGGCGACAGATCTCTATTCCCGGTGCCAATCTGGCACTGCAGACACCCATTCCAGTGCTTCATCACCCTCCTAATGAAACAGTGTTTTCTAAAATCCAAACTAGACCTCCCACACTACAACTTGAGGCCATTGCTTCTTGTTCGGTCATCTGCCACCACAAAGAACAGCTGAGCTCCCTCCTGTTTGGAACTCCTTTTCAGTTAGTTGAAGACTGCTATCAAGTCCCCCCTCACTCTTCTCTTCTGCAGTCTAAATAATCTCAGTTCCCTCAGCCTCTCCTCATAAGTCATGTGCCCCAGCCCCCTAATCATTTTTGTTGCCCTCCACTGGACTGTCTCCAGTTTGTCCACATCCGTTCTGTAGCAGGGGGTCCCAAAACTGGGCATAATACTCCAGATGTGGCCTCACCAGTGCCAAACAGAGGGGAATATCCCTTCCTTTAATCTGCTGGTAATGCTCCTATTAATACAGCCCAATGTACTGTTGGGCTTTTTGGCAACAAGGGCACACTGCTGACTTATCCAGCTTCTTGTCCACTGTAATTCCCAGGTCCTTTTTTGCAGAACTGCTGCTCAGCCAGTCAGTCCCCAGCCTGTAGTGGTACATGGGATTCTTCCTTCCTAAGTGGAGGTCTGTGCACTTGTCCTTGTTGAACCTCATCAGATTTCTTTTGGCTCAATCCTCCAATTTGTCTAGGTCACTCTGGACCCTATCTGTACCCTCCAGTGTATCTAACTCTCCCACCAGTTTAGTGTCATCTGCAAACTTGCTGAGGGTGCAATTCATCCCGTCATCCAGATCATTAATAAAGATGTTGAACAAAACCGGCCTCAAGACTGATCCTTGGGGCATTCCACTTGATACTGGCTGCCAACGAGACATCGAGCCATTGATCACTACCCATTGAGCCTGACAATCTAGCCAGCTGTCTATCTACTTTATAGTCCAATCCATACTTCTTTAACTTGCTGGCAAGAATATTGTGGGAAACCATATCAAAAGCTTTGCTAAAGTCAAGATACATCACATCCTCCGCTTTCCCCATATCCACAGAGCCAGTTATCTCATTGTAGAAGGCAATCAGGTTAGTCAGGCATGACTTGCCCTTGGCGAATCCATGTTGTCTGTTCCTGATCATCTTCCTCTTCTCCAAGTGCTTCAGAATGGATTTCTTGAGAACTTGCTCCATGATTTTTCCAGGGACTGAAATGAGGCTGACAGGTCTGTAGTTCCCCAGCTTCTCTTTCTTCCCTTTTTTAAAATATGAGCACTATATTTGTTTTTTTCCAATTGTCCAGGACCTCCTCCGAGTGCCATAAATTTTCTAAGATAATGTCCAATGGCTCTGCAAGAACATCAGCCAACTGCCTCAGCACCTTTGGATGCATTAGATCTGGACCCATAGACTTGTACATGTCCAACTTTTCTAAATAGTCCTTAACCTGTTCTTTCACCACTGAGGACTGCTCAACTCCTCCCCATACTGTGTTGCCCAGTCTAGCAATCTGGTAGCTGATCTTGTCTGTGAAGAGCAAGGCAAAAAAAGCATTGAGCACTTGACGTTTTTCCACATCTTCTATCACTAGGTTGCCTCCCCCATTCAGTAAGGGTCCCACACTGTCCCTGACCTTCTTCTTGTTGCTAACAGACCTGTAGAAACCCCTGTAGAAACCCCTCATTGCCCTTCACATTCCTTGTTAGCTGCAACTCCAGTTGTGCCTTGGCCTTCCTGATTACACCTCTGCATGTTCTAGCAATAATTTTATACTCCTTCCTAGTCATCTGTCCAAAGTTCACTTCTTGTAAGCTTCCTCTTTGAGTTTAAGCTCATTGAAGATTTCACTGTTATGCCAAGCTGTTCTCCTCCAATGTTCCCTCTAATTTTCAACAGGCTGTGTGCGCAAAAAATTGCTTCTGTGCAAATTTTTGTGCTTCTGTGCAAATTTTTGTGCACGTGGTGTTTTGCCGTGTGTGCGGAGTTTAGGATCTGTGTGCGTGTGCCATGCAGCAGGTGGTCAGACGTTCCAGCAGTTACGTTTTGTGAGGCATTTTAAGATTCTCAACAGAAGTCAGCACAATTCAAGGGACTGGGAGCCAGGATTCCTGGGTTCTATTCCTTATTCTGCTATTGACCTGCAGTGTGATCTTGAGAAAGTTATTTCCCATCACTGAGCCTCATCTTCCTCACCTGTAACCTAGGAATAGTGCTGCTTGCCCTCCTTAGTGAATAGCATGGAGATCAGTGGAGGCCCAGCACTATTTAGAGCTAAAGATTACTTCTGTTGGAGAAGGACACTTTGAAAATCTCAACCAACAGAGACTAGTGATTTGGGTTGCCTCATACTTCATGTTCCCAGTCCGACATCCTGATTTACAGACCATGGGCTCTTAGCAGTTTCTAAAACTCAGGTTCCTTTAGGTTGTCTCAGGTCAGGCACCAAAAACTGGGTGACTTCTGAAAATCTTGGTCTTATTTTTCAATGACTCTGCTGGTCTCAGTTCACTTCCCAGAGAACAAATGTGCACAGCCCAACCAGCCCAACTAGCACCAGCAAAGAGATCAGGGACTTCATGGGCCAGGGATACTATATTACATCTTCTCCTATGGAGACGGGTGTCATCCATATCAGAGGTGTTGGGGGGGAGGGGGAAGGATGCTTGTGGAGCTGTTGGACCTTAAACACATACCTCCAGAGCTGTCCCAGTCAGCTCCTTTCACAGCCACTAAATTCAGTCTCTGAATTTCAGGTTAAAACTAGGCCTGGAGGCTCTGCCTGGCCTTTTGAACTGTGAGAGGGGACAAAGGAGCTGGATTTATTAACTTGGCCTTAATGACTGGGCCTCAAAGCCCTAATTTACAAGTCTTTTGTTATATATGCCTAGTTTAGCTATCCACAGTGCAGCATTTAATGTAGGTAAATCAAACTTGTTTCTTTAGCATTTATTAGTGTGATTTACAATGCTGCAACTTGCCATCGAAAACAATGACTCACAGCGCAGCAGCAGCTTACACAGCTGAATCTGAAATCATCCTGATACAAACCAGCTCCCCCTCCCAGGCTTTAGGTTGTGCAGCCACTTTAATTATTTGGAATCTGGCAACACTACAGCCACCTGGTGTTTCCACAGCATGTTGTACCTGAATACTTTATGAACGCAAATGCCACTTTGCAGTGCCATATTAGGCCTGTTGTATAGATGCGGAAGCTGAGCTACAGAGCACTGAAGCGATTGGCTCGAGCTTGCATAGTGAATCAGTGGCAGAGGGAGAAATGGAACCAAGAAGTGTTGGCTTGTCCTTCTCTCCAATGCCAGATCTGATTACAGAGAAATTCATTCCTAGCGTGTATGTGGACTGGATTCTGGACAGTGGGCCTTTAAGGTAGCATACCCAGCACCCATAATACCCCCTTCGGTCAGTGTGAAATGCAAGGGGCCCTCATCTCTGGCACCCCCTGCTAGCCATCTGCCTCTCACCTGGACTTCCATGGCTCAGCCCTCCAGCCAAGTCACATAAAGCTCAGTCCCCTTCTGTTGTGACAAAAGGGTCAATTGAAAGTCCAAGCTAAATATCCACAAAACAATTCTTCCACCTCTCTTGGGCTCCTCTGCAGTGCTTCTCCTGGCCCTCCCCAGGGCCTCCCCCAGGAGCCTTATCTGCTTTGCATTGGGGTTTGTACTCCCCTGCCTCCAGGCTGAGAGGGAAAACCAGATTCACCCTCTGCTCTGGGGTTTAGCCCAGGGACTGTGCACTCAGCTGCTAGGCCTGCTTCTTCAGCCACCTTGATGCTTCCCTGGGCTGCTTCCACCCTCATGGCCCCTTGAGTTGGTTCCAGGCACCCTTGCATAGCTTGGCCTCCCTTTGGCTCTTAGAGCTCTTGCTTCTCCCTTTTCTGATGGACTAATAACTCTTCTGCCCCTCCTGGGCCTGCTAAAGATCTTGTACTGGCCATGCCTGAGGTCTCTCGCACAGGAACCTCTTCCACATGACATCTCCTGCCTTCTCTAGGAGAGGGAATCCTCCTCTGGCCTCTCTCCAGGGACATCTCTGCAGTCTCACTTGCCCTCACTTTTGTCCTCTCTCTGTCACGGCTATGGTCACTAATGAGCACAGCCTTGCCATATTGCAGTCAGCTGGGAGCCAGCCAGCCCGTGACAGCACCCGTGGAAAATGCTCATCATCCCCCAAGTGAGGGGCTGCCTTGAAGCTCAGCTGAGGTGTGGCTGTCCTCAGAGGAGGCAGTGTTCCCTCTAATTTTCCCCACGCATACACGGAATTAATTTTGTTATGTGCACCAATAGGGAAGTGATGTATGACATAACAACTCCATATTGGTGCACATAACAAAATTCATGTGGTGGGGGGTAGGTTCGGTGTGTGGAAGGGGACTCAGGGCTGGG
Source organism: Dermatemys mawii (assembly GCA_007922305.1). Classification (NCBI taxonomy): domain Eukaryota; kingdom Metazoa; phylum Chordata; order Testudines; family Dermatemydidae; genus Dermatemys; species Dermatemys mawii. The sequence goes on from ML677366.1 coordinate 38,234,802, forward strand.
ACAGAGGGTTGGGATGGGGGGAGGTGAGGACTTGGGCTGGGGGTGTGGGCTCTGGGGCGGGTCCAGGGATGAGGGGCTCAGGGCTAGAGCAGAGGGTCGAGGTGTGTGTTGCGGGGTGAGGGCTCCAGGTGGGGGTGCAGGGTCTGGGGTAGGGCTGGGGATGAGGGGTTTGAGGTGGGGGGTGCCCCAGGGCTACAGTGGGGAGAGAGGACTCCCCACAGCTCTCTCTCCTTCCAGCAACATGTCGGCTGGCGGGGAGAGGCATTTCTCCCCACCGTGACAGCTCTGGGGTTGGGGCCCTGGGATAGGCACCTCTCCCTTGGCTGTGGTAGGTCCGAAGCTGAGCTGAGCTGGCGCTGGGGGAGGGGCGCCTCTTCCCCTGCCCACGGCAGGTCCAGGGCTGGAGGAGAGGCATCTCTCCCTGATGCAGCCCTGAGTGCCTGTGCGGCGCTTCATAGGTGCATGGCTGTGCAGCCACGCAGGCAGGGCCGGCTCCAGCTTTTTTGCCATCTCAAGTGGCGGAAAAAACCCAACCTCAAGTCATGGACCTGCCGCCAAAATGCCGCCGGTGGACAAAGACGCTGAGAGGGAGTTGCCACCGAAATGCCGTCAAAAGACGAAGCAGCGAAGGGGTTATTGTCGCCGAAGTACCGCTGAAAGAAGCAGAGCGCTGCCCTAATTGGAAACGGTGCGCCGCCCCTCCATGTTCACCGCCCCAAGCATGTGCTTGGGGAGCTAGTGCCTGGAGCCAGCCTTGGACACAGGTCAAAGGGAACTTAGGAGCCCTGGGATGTAATGCAGTGTCACAGTTCCTCCTCTGGAAACTTCTTGCTCCAGGTGGGGAGTAAATTACTTCCCCAGTTGGAATCCCAACCTTGAGCGTGGCCAAAGCTCCCGCCGTTCCCCACATCTCTCACTCACTTCTCACGCCCTGTACCAACCCATGACCTGGGGAGCTCCTCTGTGATCACACTGGGGCGTAGGGCTGCCTCCTATTCCCTTGTATGGCTTCCTGGGGCCAGAGCATTACCTGTCCCATTATTTGTACATCACAGTCACCTCTGGTGAGCATACCAAATAGGGACTGGGGGTTCAGCCTGTGGTCCAACAGGGGTGGGCAGGTGCGGAGAGCAGCCTGGCTGAAGCATGGCTAAGTCAAGGCAATGATCAGGACCTGAGCATGCTTGCAAGGGTTCAGAAAACGTGCAAACCGGAGTAGCTGTGACTATACAAGAGAAGGAGGGCATGGGTTGAAGCAGCCACAAGCCCTGGAATGATGAGGCAGAAAAGGCTCAAAGGTTCTGTGTGTGGGGACAGTACTGTTTGGTTTAAGCCCACATAGGCCTGGTCTACACTTAGAAGTCAGCTGGACGGATCTATGGTGTTCAGGGATGTGAAAAACCCAGGGGTTGGGGTTTGTGTCTCACTTGGAGTTTCGCTGAAGGACTCCTAGGTGGTGACGACTTGGACAGAAGAGTGGAACGGAAATGGAGCCTGAGGGCTGGGGAGAGGGAGCGGGGGGCGGGGGAAGGGGGACATCATATTGATGACCAGTGTCACATGGAACACTGCTGCCCTGGAAGGGGTGAGGGGTTGGAGTGACCTTCCTATGAGGCAGAGTCATGAGAACAGGCACACCATTGCTGGGCCGGCGCAACCATCGGCAGGGTCACTAGCGGAGGAGAGCCCGCTACGCCATGCCTGGCCATTGAGGGCACCTGTGGTATGTCCACCCTTCTACAGCTGGGGCCAAAAATAAAAGAGGAAAAATCCCAAAATGCCAAACACCAAAAATGCTACATTCTTCAGTGTCACTTTTTCATTCAAAATGAAAAGAAGACATGCCCCCGCCATGTTCCCCAGCAAGCTTTGAAAAAAGGAAATCGTTTTGAAATGTCCTGCAAAAATTCATGAGTGTTTTCTGACGCAGAATATACACCAGCCTAGCATTTATAGCACCTTCTTGTGGCTAGTCCCAATGGCTGCTGCTGATTCAAGTCAGCAAGGGCCCCACCCTGAGTGGGGATGAGCATTCTGGGCCTGATCCAGTGACCCACATAAGATCATGCTTAGCTTTAAGCACATGATTCATCCCATTGATTCCAATGGGACAATTCAGGTGTTTCACTGTCCAGAGTGCTCAGTTTGCTACAGGATCGAGCCCAGAGCTAGTCTTTCGCTTATGTGGTGGAGGTTTGGGGAGAAGGTCTCAAAATGTGCTGATGCTCCAGATCAAGAGGAAAGCAGGGAGGAACTGTGCCTCAGTGTGGGGACTACAGGTCACAAGGCCCTGGGAGTAGCCCTGGAGCAGCGCAGGTTATGCATCACCCTTTATTCATGGCATCACCTAGTTTAAAGAGGCCGCTCACAATCTGGAGGATTGAGTTCGCTCACCCCCCCGGCCCCCAGTAATGAATGGCCCTGTGTCAATCTTAACCTGCTCATGGATGACTCACAGTCACATCCAAAGGTTAAATTGTTCAATAGCTTACTGGCATCAAATAAACCTGTCATCTCCAATGGCAAGTCCATGGAGGTTGCAGAATTTCAGGGGAAATGGGACTCAGCCCTAAACACTGGGCCACAGTTTGCTTTCAATTATGCTGGTGAAAATCAGGCCTAGAATCCATTTAATTCAGTGGAATTAATGTGGAATTACTGAGCGATAGGTCCTGGCTCACTGCGCCCCAATTTTTCACAAGTTAACATGTTTGGTCTTTGAGTCAGGACTGGCTGGGAGGACCTTCCCGTTACAGAGGGTGCCACCTCTTAGCTCATTCTCCTGGCCTTGTAACAAAACAAAATTAATGAGCTCTTCCGCACGGGGCAAGACAGACACCTTCAGGGATTTGTCTTCATTTTTCAACTCTAATATCTGCTGTTTAATCAGCTGGTTGTGATATCACCTTGTGAAATGTTATTAACATGAGGGCGAGGGGGTGGGGGAGCAGGGATGAGAGTGACGCGCATGTGGAGGAGATGAGATCTTAAGGATAAAAACCTCATCCAGAACTTCACTGTAGAGACAACTTGGCTTCTGTGTCGCTTTCTGTTTTTATTACCAAGGACTCTTGTTTCTCCTGCTCCTGATTCCCTGATGGAGTCCCAAGCCTATGCCTCATCAGCAGCACCAGTTCTCACACTGCACAGCAGAGGTTAAGGTGGTTTGTAACCAAGCCTGGGACTTGACTGCTGCTTCTATGCTGCAGATTGGCTGCGGAATTCAGAACAATAGTACAGGTAGGCCTGCTCTGAATGGATGGGTTTCTGCCACTGGAGATAATGGAGACTCACCCTCTAGCTGCCAGCAGTACAAGGCCTATGACAATCAGGTGAGCAGTTCATCCAGAGTTCAGCAGTGCCCAGACACAGATCACAGTGAAATCACAAACCATTTGTAAATTGTACTACTAGTAGGGCTGTCAGACTTTTCCTTATGAATAGTATTAATGAATTTGGGGCAACTAACCCTTGTAAGTATGGGTGTGTAATATGGGGCCCATAAAGCTACATAGGCACCTCCACAACATTACTTGCTTTGGAGTTATACCTGTGGGAACTCAGTGATGGTATATCAGGGTACAATGGGTCACAGAGAGCACAGTTTGAAGGCTTAGGTTTGCACTGGGATCCCAGAGGTCATTTTTGGAGGTGCAGGGTCTCTATGGCTGGTGATAATGCCTGTGATTGAAAGAACCCAGCCAGACTCACAGATCCCAGGATGAGATTGTGAGGCTGAGCCCACATCACAGGGAATACAGTGAGACCCAAGACAACACAAAGTCTCCGTCGGCCTTGTTTATAGGGGGAACTAACCCTACTAGACCTCAGAGATCTATTTGTGAGGCTGAACTAATTTGAGATCTGCTCTTTTTCTCGCATTTCGGCTCCTGGGGTGTGATCAGGCCAGCCATAGTTGAGCTCCCTGTTTCAGTAGCCAGCTCAGATTCATCTATCCAAGAGCTCTAGCCTGCCAAGAGAACCTAGTGAGATGCAGCGGTTTCTGCAGGGGTGCAAGAACCTATGGCCATGGCAATGCTACAGGCGTGACAGTGGCACTGCTATGGGTTTGTTCCGCCACTGTAGGTAGTCCATGTCTTTGAGAAAACAACCTCTGTTCCCTTCCCCAGGTGTAAACCTTCCCCCCCACCCCCGCCACCGAGTCTCACCTCCCTCGAGTCTTTCCCTCTCAGCTCCTATCTATGCCCAAGGCTGTCTGCCTGGGGGTCAGCATCTCTCAGGCCAACTCCAGGAGGCTTCCTCACCCCATTGCCTTCTTCCCTCGGGGTCCTAGTATAAACTCCTTCCTGAAGCTCTCTTCTCTCATTACTCACAGAAGGATGAGAGTCATCCCCTTATCTCCTGGCAGTCACCTTCTACTCTGGGCTTCCTCCCTATATTCAAACCACTTAGCTCCCCTCCTAGCTGGGACTCATCCTTTGCTGGCCTGTCCATGGATCCAGCAGCACCCAGCTGTGCTAACTGGCTGCTCCGGCCCACTTCAACTGACAGGCCAGTTGACACGCCAGGCAAGAGCTGTGTAAGCAGTGTCAGGAATGAGATATATTCTGACATCTGGTGGTGAACTATGGGAATTGCAGTGAGTTTTGGAAAATAATTCTGGGGCTGATCAATTTGCATAGCCACAACAACTGCGCCTAGCCTGAGCCCACAGCAGCCCACATGGCCACTTCGGCTGATGAGGGAGCCCCAGTTTCTATGTTATTGGGGCAGGAATGATAAAGTGATGTTACTGTGATTATGTGAATGAAGGACTATGGACATGTACTTGGCCCTTGTTATGATGGAGGGACTCGCCATCATCTAGGTAGCACTCAGTGGGCAAGGGCCATGCGTTTCAGAACACTGTGAGATTAAGAAAGGTGGTAAACAAACACTTATACTTTTTGGTGAGGGTTGTATTTTAGGTTTTTTTAGACCTATTGCACCCTGTCTCTCTCTGCTATGGAATGTTAGAATTGACTTTTGGTTCTATTAGGAGCCTGGTTTCAGGCTGCTGAGCTGAAAATTGCTTTGGGCTCACTGGTGCACATACACTAAGGTTCCCCTACTGTATGCTGAAATCACCTAAGAACTAAAGAAATCACTGAGCACTGTCTTAAGTAGGGGGCCTGAAGAAAGTGCGGAGTGGCTGGTGCAGCAGAGCAGCCTGCGTGTCAGCTAGCAGGACAGCTAGCGGAGTTGTTGGTGCTGCAGAGTGGCTGGTGTGGGAGAGCTGTCTGTATGAGCTGTTGGTGCTACAGGCAGAGTGACTGGTGTGGCAGAGCTGTCTGTTGACTAGCGGAGGCATTGGTGCTGCGGGCAGAGTGACCGGTGCGGCACAGCTGTCTGTGTGTCGGCTAGCAGAGCAGCTAGCGGATCAACGGGCAGAGCGGTTCGTGGGACAGCCAGCGGAGCGGAGCAGAGCCAATTGCGGGGAGAGCTGCAGCGGAACCTCATGGATAGGCGGCGCAGTCGGCCTCGGACCACGTGAGGTGCCCCATGCCCTACCCTCCATTTCCACCCAGGCTGGGAGGTAAGATTCTGCCAATTGACTTTCGAGCTCTGCACTGACCCAGAACAGAGACTCTTGGGCTGCTGGACTTTGGGACTATTGAGTGACTTTTTGGGGTTGCGGAACTCAAGAGCCAAAGGGAAGGCCACGGCCTATTTGCCGGGAGGGGGGCTTCTGGTTCATGGTTTGGTTTATTAACCTTTTTTTGTGGTGTTTCCCCAATATAATGCCACATTGTTTCTCCCTGTTATTAAAAGGCTTTGGTACACTCAGACTCAGTGCTTGCGAGAGGGGAAGTATTGTCCCTTACAGACGCCCAGAGGAGTGGTATATGGTTGTCCCAGGTCACTGGGTGGGGGCTCGAGCCAGTTTTTGTATTGTGCTATTGGAATGGAACCCCTAGATACTGAACCCGGCCCTTGTTGCTGCCAACTCTGATGGGCAGAAGGGTTACAGCTGATTCCCCAGATGCAGCCATGAGGAGGCACCTCAGTGGTGAGCAAACCCTAAGATCATCAGATGCCTGTACTCACTACCAAGCGTCAGCTGAAGTCAGATTGGTGACCTTGAGCACTGTACACTGTTTCAGTGCCACTTCCTTGAAGCAAACAGCCTTTGGACTCATGACAGAGGCAGGTCAGTCTTGGTATGAGGAGCCTGTTACTCAGCCATCTTCCTTCTCCTTTTGCCATGCTTGCTGTGATCCTCTGGGATGTGGTGCTGCCACACAGAACGAATGCTCCCAGCTCTGAGTTCAAGAGAACTGTGTAACACAGAGCAAAACAACCTCTACTTGGGTGCCAGGAAATTATCAGGTGCAAAGGGGTTGCAACCCTTTTTGTTCAGCTAGTCAACTGCAAAGATTTACTTTTTTCCGTCCATGCATTGCCATGGCAACTCCTGCATCATGCAGTATACATGCTGCTATTAGAGAGGTGTAGACATTCTCCTTAAAGGAACATCCCTAGAGTGAACATCAAATCTGGGGAATTCCTGTACATTTCCATTTCTTAAATGGGCAGAGTACATTAGCTGCTATCCTGCCAGGTTATTGTGCCTCTGGTTCCCATGCTCCATGGATGAACTGCTGTTACTTTTGTTTACATGTAGGACATGTTGTCCAAAGATCTTGTGGTGCCTTGAACTCAATGGATCAGGGATGAGCCCATGGATTTCATTGGGCTTACTCCAGGGAGGAGTTAGGCCCATTTATTAAGTCTCATTATACCGTAGCCAATTTTTAACTCAAGATTGGGTGTTTTTCTAAAGGCTGTGCTCTAGATGTTATCTGGGGGAGTTCTCTAGCCTGTGCTATCCAGGAAGTCAGAATAGATGATCTCAGTGGTCCCTTCTGGCCTTGCAATTGATTTTCTATAGATTACTGGGACAGGGACTTTGCAGACCTGACTCAGCTCAGTCTTCCTCTGTTTGACACTGGCGGATTCCCTTTGACTTCAGCGAACTCATTCCCAATTACATAGGGGCAAGTGAGAGATGAATCAGTACACTCTGGGGCTGCTGTGGATACAACAGGTGCCCTGAGCACAATACTCAGCATTTTGGTCTTGGGGAAATTTGCAAATTCCAGTTAATGCTTCTGTTGTTTATAGGTAAAAATTTAGCAGAGCAAAGGAATTATCAGGCCTGAGTATGACTAGCACAGAGCAGCACTCAACTACAGAGAAACTCGAGAAGCAGATTAAAATAATACCCTGATATCCATCTGGCTTTTGGAGTCAAGGAAGGAGTTATAAAGATGATAACAAAATCTCCTTTGGGCTGGGATTTAGTGCCATTGGTAACACACAAAACTTATTTCATTTCATTAATGTATTTGCTGTTTTGTATTCCTATTCAGGGCTTGAGCTGGCCACTGGCAGGTGTCAGGAAGGGATCCACCCAGTGTATTATGGGAGGGATTTTTTTTTATCTCCTTTCTCTGAAGCATCAGGGAGGGCCAGGTCTCTGAGGTGGCATTGAGCAGTCTCAGGTGCCTGGTTGGCTGGGTCTTGCCCACATGCTCAGGAATCACCATATGTGGTGTTAGAGGGAATTTTCCCCAGATCAGATTGGCAGTGACCCTGGGTGATTTTTGCCTCCCTTTGCAGCATGTGGTGTGATTAACTAGCCCATTTCCCTGTACTGCAGGGATCTCGAGCCCTGGTGTACCTCGTCCCTCCTGCTCTCCACATGTGGCACATAACGGTCTCATCTCCTGTGAGCTCAGATACTTTAGTCCCTGAGTTGGTATGGGGGTGGCCTGTGATATACAGGATCTTAGACTGGATGAATTGGTCCCCTCTGGCCTTGAATTCTCTGACTCTATTAAGCAGCAGGTAGTGTTGGGCTTTCCCCTGCTGTAAGAGTCTGGGAAAGAACCACAGTTCTCCCTCCCCTACCTGAGGCCAGAGTCTCCCACATCCTAGGTGAGGGCCCAAACCAACCAACCACTCTGGGGTGGCATGTGTGACATACTGTACCCCAAAGTAGCACCCTGTAACCCCCATATTCATCACCAAATATAGTTGTGATATTTCATAGAAAGCATGCCATGTAAGATATCATATGAAAGGCCATGATCTGCTGAAACTCATTGTTCTGTCCAACTGCGTATATTAGTGTATATGGAGATATTAGACTTTGCTGTATGGTTACTATTGAAATATGTTGTGAGTTTGGGAGTCGACCACAGCTAGCTCTCCAGCGCCAACAAAGGAGATGACCTACATCCAGGTGGGAGTTATAAGATCATTAATCAGAAGTGCAGAGGAGTTGTAAACAAGGAATTTACAATTCTATAAGAGAGTTGCCCAAGCACCACACCAGGGGGATTGTTCAGCTCTGTGACTCAGTTGCACAGGATGACATGAGGGGGATTTCTTAACTCTGGGCATAGGCACCGACTCCATGGGTGCTCCAAAGCTGGAGCACCGATGGAGAAAAATTAGTGGCTGCTCAGCAACCATCTGCAGTCAAATTGCCCCCTTTCCGTTCCCCCTGCACCCCAGTGCCTCTAACCTGCAGACGGTCCAGCTGATCACCCCTCCCCTCCCTCCCAGTGCCTCCAACCTGCCATGAACAGCTATTTCACAGCATGCAGGTTAGCTCCGAGAGGAAGGGGACAGGGAAAGAAAAGGCGGGGTAGGGGCAAAGCAGGGGAGGGAAGAGGCGGGGTAGGGACTTGGGAGAAGGGGTGGAGTGGGGATGGAGTGGCGGCAGAGCAGGGGCAGAAAGAGGTGGAGTGGGGCTTGGGGAAGGGTTGGAGTTGGGGCAGACGGGGGTAGAGCCAGGGCAGGAAGACATGGGGTGGGAGCTTGAGGGAAGGGGTAGAGTAAGTACGGGGCCTGGGGTGGAGGGGAGGGTCAAACACTCTCCTGGTAGAGGGAAAGTCAGCACCTATGACTCTAAGACTCAGCAAAGCTCATGTTTTCCATGGACTGAGGATACAAAAGAGGAGACAGTAACTTTATGCTTTTATCTTTTTCCTCCACCACCTACACTGATGGCAACAAGAACTCTGGGAAGACAAAGACATGAACTGAGGAGACTGGTCCCAGGCCTAAAGGAGAAGCTGGTGTATTCAGAACTGTAATCTACCTGCAACATCCAGTGGGGCGAGAAAAACTGCTTAATTCAAATACTGCTTAGTCTAGTAAGGTTTAGGATTTAGGCTGTGTGCTTACTTTTTATTTTCTTTGGTAACTATCTCTGATTTTTATGCCTATCACTTATAATCACTTAATGTATATCTTTCCATAGTTAATAAACTTATTTTAATGTTTTATCCTTACCAGTGAGTTTGTCTAAAGTGCCTGGGAAATCTACTCAGGTTACAATGGCTGGTGCATGTCCACTTTCCTTTGACAAAGTGGTGAACTAGTTAATTAATTTGCACTGTTCTAAGGCAGGTCTTGAGCAGTGCAACACCATATATTTCTGAGGTGCAAGGCTGGGGGCTCAGGCAGAGGGGGTTGCTGACTGACACTTGCAAAACATTGAGAGAGACAACCCAGGCTGGAGATTGAAGAGACCACAGTGGTCCCCCAGTGGTCCCACAGTCCCTCATTGTATCCCAGGGATTCCATCTTGTTTTAGTAGAAAAAAACTTTGAAAAGTCTCAGGTTTGCCCCAATACATAATGGGGAACTTTTTGAAATCCCAAACATTTTCATAGGATGGGAAAACCATTTCCCACCCAATCTAAGTGTATACAACAGGGTTAAGGGTTAACTAGATTACAGTCTACAAGTACCTACACGGGGAACAAATATTTAATAATGGGCTTTTCAACCTAGCAGAGAAAGATCTAACATTCCAGTGGCTGGAAATTGAAGCTAGACATGTTCAGACTGGAAATAAGATGTAATTTTTTAACACAGAGAGCCATTAACCACTGGAATAACTTACTAAGGGTCGTGGTAGATTCTCCGTTACTGACAATTTTTAAGTTAGAATTGGCTGTTTTTCTAAAAGATCTACAGTAGGGATTATTTTTGAGGCCTGTGTTATAGCCTGTGTTATACATGAGGTCAGACTAGATGATCACAACAGTCTCTTCTGGCCTCAGAGACAATGAAAGAGAACAGATGTATGCAAACAGCAGGGAGGGCATAAGGTAACCATGATACCATGGCACACAGTGGTCTCAGCACATCATCTGCTCAGCCATCATTGAGCATTCTGTGGGCACAGCAACAGAAAGGAGTTTCAATGGAGAGATTAGAAGATGTATTTGAAGTAATAAGGATTAACCTCTCCTGGATCAACCAAAATAAAGGAACCTGATTCTCTCATCCATTGTGGGTGAGAGGGTCACGTTTTGAGGTCCCCTCAAAAGGGCCACAGGAATCCAATTCTCTTGAACTACTATGTTCAATTTTCTTCCACTACTGGAGATGGTTTTCCAAAGGCCACGTATGGCTAAATCTCATGCAGCTAGACTCTCATAATCACCAGCACACACTTAGTTAAGGAACAGTGGTTACCTCAGCTTGGGAACACAAATATTTATGTAAAGGATACAACCCAAACAAGAATTTATTTTCCAGGAGTACAAGAGAAGGCTATTTTGTGGTTAAAGGATAGGCACTGAGGAACAGGATTCCTGGTTTCTATTTCTGGTTCCATCCAGAGCCAAGTCAGTTTCCCTATTTCTAAAATGCAGATAGCACCAGTCCCCTCCCCAGGAGGTTCTGAAGATAGAAGCTGTTAGTTAATGTGTATCATACTGGCATGGAAAGTGCCACAGAAAGACTTACGGCCAGAACCTCAGTCGATGTAAATTGCCCAATGACATCAGTTGAGCTACACTGATTTACATCAGGATCTGGCTCCAAATACTATCTGGAGCACCCATCATGCTGAACTCACCTATTTATGCAATAATGGAGGTGCTAGGACAGGCTAAGCTCTGCACAGCAAGGAGGATAGAGATGTGACTTCAGAAGGGAGGGCTAGAGGGCCAGTTACAATGCAGCTACAGGCAGCCTTTGGGAGTGTAGATGCCATGTCACCCATGATGTGGATTAGGGTGATTGTGTAGAAAGAGGGATAGAAAGTGACTGCTCTGATGGTATCATACCAGTGGGGGGCACATCACACTGCCTTAGAATTGGACCCAGAGTTGCATTTGCTAGCAGTTACCACGGGAGCCAAACAGTGTGCTGAAATGGGGCAGAAATTTTTCATCTGGCTTCTCACTGGGACACAGGATCAACCAGAAGACCCATGGCCAGGCCCAGCTAGAAAGATGGCCTTGTGGTTATAGCATTGGAGTAGGACTAATACAATTAGGGTTCCTTTTTCCAGCTCAGCCACAGACTTCCCAGGTGACCTTGAGCATGTCACTTCATCTTCCTGGGTAATGCTGACCAGAGCTAATGTTAATGCATTGCGTGTCTGTCTTCTCTATTTAGATCCTAAGTGTTTGGGGTAGGGATTCTTTCTTTCTATATGTCTGTTGAGTCCCAATCTTGGAAAGAGCTATTGCAATAGAATTTATGACAAAAGAACAGCAAGTGAGGACTGCTCTCAGGTGAGAACAGCTGAGTAGAACTGCAGGGTTCATTGCAGGAGCAGCAGTGGGAAAGGCATTTGCGATTCTAGGCTGGAAATGAAAAAGAGCATCATGGGAGCTATCAACAGGGAAAATGTCTTGCCTGTAGGCCTCTACTTGTCAGCTGCTGTGATCCACAGAGAGACACCCAACCTCTTGCCAGGACTCTGCCACTCTAGCTAATGATATGGCACCAAAGAAATATATTTTCTAAATGGGCTATTTGCTTTCCTTTACCATTCAACATAAACACGGCATTTTGTCTACTAGCAAAGATGCACACTTGCTTTTATAAGCCGTCTTAAGCACCACTTTTTACATCAATGACTTTAAATGAAAAAAGAAAGCTCTTTTGAATACAAATGTGGCATTTACTTCCTTAATGCCTCTCTTGTGCTAAGCTACCTCCAAACCCATCAGAGACACTTTAATACATTGAACAGAACTCCCTTCATTTTGATGCTAATGCAGCATTTCATGCAGATAATGTACTTGGATCATGCACTGAAACACATTAAAGGTGAAATCTAGAGCTTTGGAAAACCCGAGTGGCGAGCAAGCTCTCTTTCCGTTCCATTTGTGCCACTGCAAGCATAGGGACATACTGCCAAAGCAGCTCAGTCCTGACCCATAGCCCACAGCTCTATCCTGATTTGCAGCACACCTTACTTTCATAGTGCTGTGCCCTCCCACAGCTCTGCCAATGGCCTTCAATCATACGTGGTAGTGCCCCTTGATATTCCTGTCTGGGATCCACTTCCTCCAACAATTGTCATAGCACCTTGGTCCTGATTCACGGCACCCCCCCGTTATCCAATTCATGAAGCATATGGCATAGCACTGCCAATGTACTGCATTGGTCTGGATGCACAATGACCCAGGCTATGCCAGTTGTGGGACCTTACACAGCCCTACAGAAGCTTTTCATTCCTGACCTGTAGTTCTCTTTATAACAATCCTTATCAGCAAACACTAGAAACTCCCAGCAGGCCTTATTTGGAGTCATCTGCTCCCATATTGTGATCCCTGAACTAATTCCTTTCACTTGGGGAGGTGGTCTGAGCCTGCATTAAGTGCAGCTGAACCCCAACCCCCTTAAAGATCAGCTCACCAAGTAACATGACATAGAGCAGGTATAACAAAGTGAAGGTTCTGTCTCCGACACCGCATGGTGTTCTGTCTCCAGCCCATGCCTCTTCATGCAATCTGCCTGCATGCCTCCATAATCAAGGCTAAAACCAGCAATCCCTTCCAATAATGCTGTGTAGCATGGCGCAATCTGGGCTGGGCTAGAGTAAAGCAAATGTATTGCATTATTGCCTAATGGTGCACTAATATATGCTATTATGCTAATACAGCATGTACATTAGGGTGCCCTATTCTTTTCTTCCAGAATGAGGACATTTTTTCCTCCTCGCCATAACTGCAAAGTTCATCTGCAGCACTCATCAGAAAATGAAAAGGACAAAAAGAGCCCCTAATCCACCAATTTCACACCAGTGTCCATCTCTTGTGCCTTCTCTTGTTGGTTTCATGTCAGCCATCTTCGTCAGTTTCAGAGTGAAACAACCCCAGCAGGTGCACCCTGACAAGGTTAGATGAGTAGAACTAGCCACATTCTCACAATGCATGTTTGACATCTGGCCATGGAAACACCTGGGTGACTAAGTAGCCAGTAGCGATTCTGGAAAATGTAACCTAGTTGTTGTTGTTGTTGTTGTTGTTATTTTAGGGCTTGCACTTTGAACTTGGGAGCAGCATTATTATGTTTGGGTACCCAATGGGCCAGTGAGATGTATAAATGATGTAAATATGCTGTCATGGACGGGAATCAGGCATCCATTTGTATGTGTATTTCTGAGGAAACATCACAATGCCTGTGTCTCCAATCATGACACACAGGGCTACGTCCTTAAGCAGTTGTCAGTCAACGTAGCTCCAGTGAAACAGATGGCACTACATCAATTGCTACCAGCTGCGGCTCTAGCTATAGATGCTACAATGAGACACGTGCATGATGACATCACATACCAGAATGGCAAGGCACATCTACGCAACTTCATAATGCTGCAAACCTCCAAATAAAATGCAAGCTCCAGAACAGGGCTGGGGAAAATCAAGAGCATGCTGTGAACGTGGGGATGGGGAACAGCCATAACTAGCAGCCGCTGAAGAGAGCCCTGCTGAATGTTGTTCAGACCTCCTCCACTGGGTCAGACAATCTCTGTTAACAGCTCCATGTAAACATCTGCACAGAGCAAGCCATTAGCAGAGCCGAGTTTTACTGATCCAACAAAACCCAGCATCTATGTTACACATTCTTGAATACCATTAACTGACACCTTATTTCTTGACTATTTATGTATACACAGACATGCAACACTCTTGTAACAACCTCTTAGTTTGGAGGAAGAGAGGAGAAGAAGAAAGGCTCTTTGAACTTCCAAAGGCGTGCAGAGAAGCCCTACAGCCCCTGGGGAGAAGATAATTTTTGTATGTGCAATGGCCACTTTGATATTTTGAGATGAACAGGCACACACATTGTCAAGGCTCATTCCCCACTCTGGCACTTCGAATGCAGAAGGTGGGGGCCTGCAAGGACTCTAAAAATTAATACTGGCCACTCCAGGTTTGTATTAAACTCCCAAGGTTACAACTTTTCTCTGACATTGGATGCATAGATGCTGCCACCATTCAAGTCCAACCCCCCACCCCCTTTTGAGAACCCAGGAAGAAACACTTGGGAATTTCTTCCTGTGGGGTACCGTCAAGCCCTTTCACCCACCCACCCCTTCCCAGGAAGAGCTGAGAAAAAAACAAAGGAAATCAACTGTTGCCACCAGCTAATTTAAACAACCTCTTAGGGACACAAAAATCCAACACTTTTCTTGAAAAAGGTAAATCTTATTAAAAACAAAAAGAAAGAAAATACATTTTGAATTCAGGCTTCTTTCCAGATTAAAAAAAACTTACAAAAATTAAGCATCAAGATAGCTCTGTTAAGGTCCAGCTTAAAGGATACAAGCAAAACAAAAGCACCTGGGGTTAGCACAGAGGCATCCACAAGCCATAAAGAAATGAAAGAGATAAACCTAATCATGTCTTCCTAGACATTTCCTAGACATCTATTTACATATGTGGGGTGCCAAATAAGTAATTTCTAGGTATGATTTGATGGTTTTTCATACTTGGCACAAGCTTTTACAACATAGTTCCAGCCCTGTCCCTGCTCTCCAGGAGAACAACACAAAAGACAAAGGGGAAGTTTTTTTCCCCAATTTTATAAAGTTCTTGCCTTTCCATTGGCTCTTTTGGTCAGGTGCCTGTTCCCTTCCTTTTACATAGGGACTTTTTAACCCTTATAGGTAAAGCAAGCAGAGAACAGCTTCTAATAGGGGTTTTATAGCTAACTGGCTGGTAGGGTGTCCATAAAAGCGAGCTGCCTCCCCCACCCCAGCTCATTTATTACACATATGCATACTCCCATCCAAATGCTGATCTCATTTATTCTAGAGCAATCCCACAGATATCAGTGAGACAGATTCTTGGCCCCAGCATGGCTACTGTTTACCATTTTGGCAGTGCAAAAGGGCTGTAAAATTGTCCTACCTGTGCATCTGAAGCTGCTCCATCTTGCACCAAGGGGGTGCCCTGGTCCCCGGTCATAGGATGTAAATGTGGCATACAGTCAGACTACAAATAAATAGGCTTTCACAAAGTTCAAGTTCCAGCTTTATGAGGTTTGTTTTCCAGGGACCACATCCTATCTGGACCGCTGCACAGATTATAGGAGCTGAATAATCTACTGAAAGTAATCCTACAATTACAGCACAGGAATGATTATGATAATACTTTTGAGCATGCCCAATGAAAATTAGAAGCTTCCAGAAAGCTGAGTACTCATGCAATTAAAAGTGCTGGGCCTTCTCTGCTGCCTGACTCACTAAACATTACAAACCAAGCTCCCCAATTGTAATAAATCAGCATTGCTCCAGTGAATACATCAGCTCATACTAACTGACAGTCTGGCCCTAGATCTGACAGGGATGGGTCACGTAGGCAGACTCACAAAGGAGAATAAGGTGCTGCAACACTTATCTTGCAGGTGCTCTGCTGCCCAGCAGAGTTCACCTCCCTGTTAGGTCACCAGGCTCCCCATGCACGGGGTGGCTAGGTGTCTGGTTTTCGACCAGAATGACCTGGCGGCTCAGGTCAGCACCACTGACTGGGCAGTTAAAAATGGTGCTGCATGGCTAAGGCAGGGTAGTCCCTACCTGTCCCAGCACCATGCTGCACCTTGGAAACAGCCAGTAGGTCTGGCTCATCCCTGAGCACTCCCACCCCGAGCACTGGCTCCACACTTCCATTGGCCGGGAACCCTGAAGCCACCCAAACCCAAGCCTCTTATTCCCGGC
>ML677366.1:38250796-38347290 GCA_007922305.1 Dermatemys mawii
TGCTCCACATCAAGCAGAGAGGAACCTCCTACTCCCAGGTGTGTGCCATAACTGCTGGGTTATTGGACACACCCAAACACATGGAAACCTACCTCCAGCTATCTTTTGTGCAGGTTAGGTGTGCTCAATGCACACCTATCAGATCAGGCCCTGCAAGTGAGATAGGCAGGGGAATGCCTCGCTGGAGGATCCTGCCAGGGAATAGGTTTAAGCTAGGGTGCCAAGCAGCTCCGCAGTGGCAGGACCTCAGGAGTTTTCCACGTGCCTGCTGGCAGAAATGTAGGCCTCCAAGAACTTTACCAGTAGGAATTTAGGCATCTTCAGGGTTAGGCACCTGCAGGGTTAAGCAGCAGCTGGGCAGAAGTTTTGTGAATGAGAGTGGTGCCTACAAAGGCAGTTAGAAGCCTAAATCCCATTGTGATTCTAGTCTGGAAAGTCTCATTTTCTTCTTCTGCACCCCCTGGGGCTGAGCTGGCTTTTGCTCCCGACTTCGAGTCCAGTTCTGAGCGCAGTGTGGCTAGAGTTAAAGATTGGGGGCAATGGGATTGTACTGGTGGAACAGCTAAAGTCAGCTAATAGGATTGAATTTAAGCATATTGTGCACAGCAGGCTCTGTCTCATTTTACCCTCAGGGCTGCTTGGCAGCCACTCGACTGTCTCCTTGCCCAGAGTCGGTGGAAGAGGAGGTTTAAAACAAATACTGAAATCTTTGCTACTATATTTTTGGTACTCATTGCCCAGCCAAAAAGCAATCCCTGGGGTGGGGTGGGGAGGCACATATTTGTGAGTAATTTACTGCTCCAAAACAGAATGGATTGGTCAAGCAAAAACCATGACTGGCACAAAGCTCTGCCATGTTGGATCATGCCCCTGATTTTCGAGACCCAATGGAACAGACCTGGTCCTGTCAGATGTTTCCCCTTGGGAGGAAAAAATGAAAATGGTATGTTCTTTTCTGGTGGTTTTATTTTTGTCTCCAAGGAAGGACTCCCCTGCACCCCAACTTTACTGCATCCTGCCCCACTGTGCTGCCATTATCTTCCCAAGCCAAGGGGACTGCAGATGGGATCCACCTTGGAGGCCATCAGGACTGTTTCTAGTTCATCCCGGGCATGCTGAGAAAGAAGAGGGGCATTCCCTCCCTGCAGGGACTGTCTGCCCAGAGTAACCCAGCCCTGCTGACTCTAGGGCCTGATCTTCAGCTGCTCTCCATTGATGTATGCATTGGACCAATGCTGTTTTATTCCAGGTAATGATCTTGGCCAGCAATGTTTAGTGAGTCAGGTTCATTAGGAGAGAAGACCCAACACTTCTAACTACATGAGTGCTCAGGTCAATGAAAATCTGCTCAGTGTTCTGGAAACCTCCAATTTACATGTGGGGTGCTCAGAGGTAGTCTCCTAATCACACCTCTGTTGCAATATGAGTATTTGCAGTACATTATTCAGCCACTAGTTGTATATAGGTCAAGGCAGGGTGTGTTCCATGGAAAACAAACCAGAGAAAGCTGGCACTTGAGCTATGTGGAAGCCTGATTTTGTTTGTAATTCGGCAGGTGTTTTCTTTCCTGTTTAAGAATATCTGTCAGTCCATATAGGATTCATGACAAGTGCGAGTATGACATCTGTTCAGCAGCAGAGTCACTCCCATGCTGGAAACACGATACCTGTCCTTCCATTGGCTTTAGCTCCAGCTCAGCACCAAGTAGCAGCACTGAGGACTAACCATAGGGCCACCAGCCCTGAGGTTCAGGAGGAATTTTTGTTTGGACACGTCAGTCATGACCTGAACCATCCTATGCCTGACAAACACATCTCCCCCATGACAACAACCATAACTGACAGTTTTGTAGTGTGTTTCATCCTGAAGGGACCCGGAGTATTGAGCAAATTCCCACCACTGAAACATAGCCTCCAGCACAGCTTTGTGGCCGTTTGGGGAAAAGGAGCAAAGGATGCTGGGCCAGATCCTCAACAGTTGTCACTTGAGGGAATCTATAGCGCCATGCTGATTTACACCAGCAACGGATATATCCAGTTGCAAAATTGTTACTCAGAGCTCTAAAACTGGAAATATTTTTGATGAACAACAGGAGTCGGGGCAGGGGTAGATGAAAATATATCAGGTTTTTGATCAGCTGCTGTAATTCACTTCTGATGAAGTCCAAGCAGGACAGAGGGGTAGCATTCCTGCCCTCACAATACAGCTACCAGGGGAGCTTCAAAAAGCATGAGTGACTGCCTGTCCCATCTGACACAGGACCCCTCCCACAGCATTGTGCCATGTAACCTTGTGTGGGCACCTACTCCAAATGGAAGGATTGCCCAGTGGTTGGGGCTCTAGCTTAGGACTTGGCACAGATAGGTTCAGGTTCCTGCGCTGCCACCTCAGACTTCCTCAGTGACCTTGGTACTCCTTCTCAGTCCTCCTCCTGCACAAGTGGGACAGTGCACTGTCCTGCCCATCAGGGGCATTGTGAGACTAAACATACTAACGGTTTGGAGGTGCTCACACGCCTTGTCCCAGGATCCAGCCTTTCGCTGCTCTTCCATCCTGCTGGACACGTCTGATCTTCTTTGGCTTGTGAGCGATAACAAGATAACAGGCCAAAGAGCCAGCCTGGTTCAAGCCCCATCTCTCAAAAGTCATTTAATTGGCTGCCAAGATTAAATACACAGCTTCCCTGCGAGAACTAGATTGAATGGAGTGGGGTCCTGGGGTCCCAACAAAGAGGGAACTCCCCAGCGACTGCAGGGCCAGCATTGTCAGAGCCAGCAGTACCAGAGAATCAGGGCTATAGGCCATCAGTGAGCCGGGCTGGCTTGACCCACTGACTCATAGGGAAAGTCACTTAGCTTGAGTCACTGGCCATCATCTACAGTCCTCAGTTAAAGCTTCTCCAACACATCATCAGTGATCTACAACCCATCCTGGACAACAATCCCGCACTTTCACAGGCCTTGGGAGGCAGGCCAGTTCTGGCCTACAGACAACCAGCCAACCTCAAGCATATTCTCACCCGCAACAGCAGACCAGGCCACAATAACTCTAACTCAGGAACCAATCCATGCAACAAACCTCGATGCCAACTCTGCCCACACATCTACACCAGCAACACCATCACAGGACCAAACCAGATCAGCCACACCATCACTGGTTCATTCACCTGCACATCTACCAATGTAATATACGCCATTATGTGCCAGCAATGTCCCTCTGCTATGTACATCGGCCAAACTGGACAGTCCCTGAACATCCCTTCTCCCACGAGGGCCAAAGGTACCCTAACCTTGCCCACCACTGATGCAGACCCTGCTACTGGAGATGGTACCCAACTGGAGACCCCTGATGAGGCCTGGTTTTCAGGGAGTGGTTGCCCTACCCTTTTCTCACAGCCTCTTTAAAGTGTCTTGAGCTGGGCCTCTGAAATCCTTAGTCAAATTTGATTGACTGGCCCCAGGAAGCAGCTCTGGTGTTTGAAACTACAGTGCAGCCAACACCTAAATCTAGGGTTGCCAACCCTCCAGGTTTATCTTGGAGCCTCCGGGAATTAAAGATAAATCTTTAATTAAAAATTATGCTATGTGATGAATCCTCCAGGAATATGTTTGTAGCAGGGTGAGCACCCAGCTCTGGCCCAGAAGGGGTTAAATCAGCCCTGGGAAAGGTGCCCTTGGGAGCTAATAGGGTATGCTTATTGGGGAAGCAGCCACAGCTGGCCTATGCCTCAATCAGACCACAGCTGGCCCTGATAAAGGGGCTGTGAGCCAGGGGCTGGGGGAGTCTATCTCTAGCTTTAAAGGGAGAAGGACCTAGGTGCCTGGGAGCTTAGAGTGCAGGCAACAGAGCAGAGCTGGGGAAAGGCAAGAGGAGTGGGAAGCTCCAGCCTGGCAAATTCCCAGGCTGCAGGCCTTGTGCAGGGCCTAAAATAGGCACTGGGATTGCAAAAGTGCAGCCCAGGATTAGGCAGAGGCAGCTGGTCCAACCCCCGCTTGCCAATGATGAGTGGCCATTACAGACTGCAGTCTGCCACAGTGAACAGGGGCAAGATGGTGACTGGCAGTAGCCACTGGGGCAAGATGGGGATAGAGGATTGGGGGGTTCCCCTTGGAGGGGAGACCCAGAGTGTGGGGTAATGCAGTGGGCAGAACCCCAGGGCAAAGGGTGCAGGGATTCGGGAGGGACACCTGGCCTGAAGCAGGTGAGTCACTGGCCAGCAGAAGGTGCTTCAAGCTGGAAAAGAGCTAATTTCTGGACGACCAGCAGGAGGTGCCGTGCCGGTGAATCATTGCCTCGCTACAATGTCTAACCCCTGTTGGCAAGCTGACCCAAGCCAGCATGTTAGCCTGAGCAGGGGGTGGGGAGGAGGGTTTGAACAGAGATGAACCACTGTGATCTCATGTCAGTTCCCTAATTTCCTGGGGGAGTCAGAGTCTTGTCAAATGGAAAGTTACATGAGTGAACAGTTCAATGTATGAGCTCGGTTCTGCTGGGGTTTGAACCGATGTACTGAGCAATTACCAGTTCAATCAGCAGCTTATCACTGTCTGGTTGTGTTAAAGGAGCAGAATGAGGAGCTCTGAGCAGCAACAGAACTTGGGGTCCAGATCTATCTGTTACAGGGCCTGTAAAATCCAGCTGGTCTCTGCGCACAGACTCAGTGGCAAAACTCTTCTTACCATTATTGCACGGTCAGATCTGCTCCTGGCAAAGAAAGGCGTAACTCTCTGGGTGATCAGTCTCTGGAGTGCTTGACCTACAGAAAATAGCAATAATCCTTAGCTCTCTAAGAGCTTTACAAGGGAGGTCAGTATCATCATCCCCATTTTACAGATGGGGAAACTGAGGCACATAGCTGGGCAGTAAAGTGCTCAAGGTCAAACAGCAGGTCAGTGGCCAAGCCTGGAATACAGCCCAAGTCTCTTGAGTGCAGGTACAGTGCTCTAATCACTAGGCCACTGAGTCTGCTACAGCTGCCCCATTAGTTTCACTGGAAGGAGCCCATGCTGTGTGTGCTGGAGGTGTTGGGTTCAATTCCCAATGATGAGAGCTGTTAGTAATCAGGGGTAGTCTAGGATTTGAATGATTGTGACCCTCAGATGCTCAGGACCAGCTTGCTGTGGCCTGGGAATGCCATGTGTGTGTCTACAACCTGCCTGTGACTACTGTGCTCCTGAAAGCAGCATGTCAAGGAGAGACTCTCCTTGCTGAATGTCATGGAGTGGCTACCCAGCTGAGTCTTGGAGCTGTTAATGAGCAGAGCTTGCCTGAAGTTGGCTGCTGGATTCTGCTAATTAGGTGATGGGTTAGGGTGAAGGAGACATTTCACAATGGGTGCTTCCTGTTTCCCCTTAAATCCACTTGGCTTCTGAAGATAGGTGGGCAGCAAATAGCACCCAGCATGACAGCTGAGCCCAACTACTGCAAGAGGGGAGTAGATATGTAGAGAGAAGTAAGCCCAGAGGAGCATCTAGGACTGCAGAAATCTATATAGCACCCCACTTTCCAGCAGGGACCATCATGCTAACCAGGACATCCAGGGCTGGATCAAGGCATTGTCACTACAGCCCCAGTTCCTGGAGTCATGTGATTCTATCTGACTCTCAGCTTTCCCTTAAAACAAACAAACCAAGCCCACATTTCAAACAGGTTCAAACTTTTATGATTGCAACAGAAAGCCTGGAAATAAGTCTTGAGTGAAACCACTGTCGTGATGTCTTCCTGCATCTGCAGAGAGCCTGGAACAAGACGTCTGAGAGAGTTGAACTCCGAGGGTTACTGCCAACCTCACTCTTCCTCACAGCAGAGGGCTGTATGTGTGGCAGAAGACAAGAGCATAGTGGACCAACTGGCAATCAGCTTATTTCCTGAAGCATGAAGATTATGATTATTTATCTATATTAGAAGAGCATCTTAAGGTCCCAGCCAGCCTCAGAGCCCCACTGTGCTAGGTGCTATTCAAACATATAGGAGAGATGGTCCATGCCCTGGAGGTGACAACTTAATGCCCTTGTATATTACAGCCTGGCTAAGTGTCATCACAGCTGGTATCCTTATTCATATCAATGTATGGTCTTTTTTCTTTTTAAACATATGCCCCTATTTGCCCCAGGCCATCATGTGTCAGTGAGTTCCCCAGGTAATTATTTTCATCACTCTGCATCTCTTCTTTCACTCCCACCTCCAAAGGAGGTTTGCTCATACCTTTTTCTAAACACATCACCAATGTTTTGGAGCCAGCCTGGCTTCCAAGGAACAATATGCTTGAGCTGTGCCCGGCTTTGCCTTTTAATGATTGATTAGCCTCTCTGCATTACATACTAGCAAATGCCACAGTTCCTTGGCAGCTCACACAGTCACAACTCATAAAGTATTGAGGGGGATGAGATGGGAAATCAGAGCAAAAACCAGGCTAAAGAGAAGTGCATCTTCGGCGCTAGAGGTAGCTGGGGAACTGGGGCTCAGAGCTGGGAGAAAGAGACAAACAAATAACTTGTGACAGTTGGAAAATCCATTGGTTCTTTGGATGGAATTGAACTGACAAGCCAAACCCAGAAGCAGCTTGCTCCCTTGTGGACTACAAAGCAATCAGACTAATTCCTGCCTTCTCATCATATCATCGGAGATTGAGCCTGAAACGCGGACTGAAACCCCTGGCCCATCATACATTCGCTGCTTTGAATGCTGCTCCGTACAAACAGCACCATGGCTTTAGACGCTGCTAAGTATAGCAGAGTGCTGACTCACTGGCACAGCACTTCCTGCTGGTCAGTCTGGGAATTAGCTTATCCAGGTCAGGAGTGCCCTCCTCTGGTGGTTTCTCTCTTCTCTTCTTACCTGCCCCCTGCAGTTCCTTTATCTCCGCCACATGTAGGACCCACGTCCCTCCCATACCATAGTGCCCCTGACCCAGGTAACCCCACTGCCCCAAGCCCACCTCACCTCAGTGACCCAAGGCCAATGCTCATTTAGCTCCTTTACTCAGGGGCAAACTGCAATATGCAATAGCCACTCATAATTGGCCCAAGGGACCTGCTGCCTTTCCCTGCAGCCCCATTACTTCCTTAAGCCTGCCTGTCAGGTCACCAGACCCGAGTTCCCCCACAGCACTGCTCTGCTCTGTGCTCCTGGGCAACCAGGTCCTTTACATCCCAAAGCTGAAGTGAGACTGCCTATTTCACAGCCCTTTTCATACCAACCCTCACAGGCCTGGATTAGCTGCTACGTGCTCTTCCCTGATTGGCTCCTCAGGGTAGCCCTTTCCCAGAGAAAGTTTTAACTCCTTTCTGACTGGAGAGGGGTGACTGCTCCACTACACTAAGGCATTGGGAGGTGGGGGAAGGGAGCGCTGCAGAGGCAGGCAGAGAGTGTTATCACGGTGCTGGGGGAGGGCACACAGACCATGTCCCTTTTAAAAAAGGCATTGACTGTGCTGCTCTCTGACCACTAGTTGGTTCTGTACAGGTGCAGGGTGCAGATTGGCCTGCTCTCCCTAACCACACCCATATGGGGGTGTCTAGTGCCCTCCAGGGGTGTGAGGGTTCTCAGCATCTTGCTCTGCAGATGGAAGCATCAGTATTTGGGTTGTCTGCTGCATGAGTGCACTAGGGCCACAGAGAGGGCCCCCTCCAGCATCTCACCACTACTTTGTGCGCAGGGCACAGGCCCCCAGAAGCCAGGCCTGCCACTAGTCTCATTCTGTGTCTCCTCCCGCCAGCTTGGGGGTAAAAAAAGGCTGTTTTCTCCACAGGGCTCCTGAATGTTGCCCAGTGGCCGCTGCTTGTGTGTGCAGCAATATCAGGCATTGCACAGACACTTGCATGCTCAGGCAGAAGGCAAAGCACTGACACGCATGGTCTATGCTGCAAGCCGCGAATGGCATGTATCGCCCTCAGTGCTCCTCCTGTGATGGTACACACATTCCCATGCTGCCCGCCTCATCTGCTCCTCCTTGGGGAGTGAGGTCACTTTCAGCTGCATGCCTGTGTGTGTTTCCAGTGGAGAGGAGAATCACTGGGCCTTTCTCAGCACCGGTGTGAGGAACCCAGTTACATCCACCACTATTTGGGACGAGACAGGCAGCAGCTGGATTGTGTCATTCACCAGCTGCCATCCCAACAAGGGGAGGGCAGATCTGCAACATTCTTCTCAAAGTACTCAGCCCCATAAGCCCCAGAGTTAGGCCAAGAGTGAGCTTGCTGGGGCTTGAACTGTGGGTCAGCTCCCTACCATGCCCACCTCACCCACACACACCTCAAGACTCTGCCAGTCTGAGCTGTGCCTTGGCTGTTCCCAAGCTCCTGCCATGTCTAGTCGCTCTCACTAGATACTCACAGACATAGGAAGATTTGTTGCCTCCACAGAAACAGTGCACATCCCAGTCAGGTGGTTAGCTGAGGTGTCCTGCCTCACTTTAACATGCAGCACTGTGTAGATTTGTGATAAAACAACAATCAGTGTAGCAATAATGGCCACAGAGTAAGTGATACCAAGAAAGAACAAGAGCAATAGAAAAGGATTACAGAGAAAACAACACAAAATCATTTCCTTGGGACTAAGACTTAATTTCAGCAATGTTTCCAATCTTTGCCCAAGCTTCTGTCTCACTTACAGCAAGTTACCAGCACTTTCAGTTGTCCAAGCAAGAGGATCCACAGGCACTGTCTTTCGGTTCCTGCAGCAAAAAAACTTCGAGACTAGACTTCAAAGAGAAACTGCTGAGTTACAGTTCATTTGCAAATTTGACAGCATAAACTCAAGATTAAACAAAGACTATGAATGGCTAGCTAACTACAAAAGCAGTTTCTCCTCTCTCGGTGTTCACACCTCCAGATCAGCTGCTAGAAGAGGACCTCATCCTCCCTGATTAGAGATAACAAGGTAGTTCAGCCTGATTGAATTAACCTGGTTATCTCTAACCTGGTTCTTGTCTACCTATTTATACCTGCCCCTGGATACTTCCACTGCATGCATCCAAGAAGTGGGTATTAGCCCATGAAAATTTATGCTTCAATACTTTTGTTAATTAGTCTTTAAGGTGCCACTAGACTCTTTGTCGCTTTTGATACGGTCTCCCACAGTATTCTTGCCAGACAGTTAAAGAAGAATGGGCTGGATGAATGGACCATAAGGTGGATAGAAAGCTCGCTGGATTGTCGGACTCAATGGGTGGTGATCAATGGCTCCATGTCTAGCTGACACCCAGTATCAAGTGGAGTGCCCCAAGAGTCGATCCTGGAGCCAGTTTTGTTCAATATCTTTATCAATGATCTGGAGGATGGCATGGACTGCACCCTCAGCAAGTTTGCAGATGACACTAAACTGGGAGGAGTGGTAAATACGCTGGATAGGATACAGAGGGACCTAGACAAATTAGAAAATTGAACCAAAAGAAATCTGATATTCAACAAGGACAAGTACAGAGTCCTGCACTTAGGACAGAAGAATCCCATGCACTGCTACAGACCAGGAACTGAATGGCTATGCAGTAGTTCTGCAGAAAAGGACCTAGGCGTTACAGTGGATCAGAAGCTGGACATGAGTCAACAATGTGCTCTTGTTGCCAAGAAGGATAACGGCATTTTGGGCTGTGTAAGTAGGGGTATTGCCAGCAGATCAAGGGACCTAATCATTCCCCTCTGTTCAAAATTGGTGAGGCCTCATCTGGAGTACTGTGTCCAGTTTTGGGGCCCACACTACAAGAAAGATGTGGAAAAATTGGAAAGAGTCCAGAGAAGAGCAACAAAAATGATTAGGGGGCCGGAGCACATGACTTATGAGGAGAGGCTGAAAGAACTGGGATTGTTTAGTCTACAAAAGAGAAGAATGAAGGGGGATTTGATAGCCGCTTTCAACTAACTGAAAGGGGGTTCCAAAGAGGATCAGTCTAGATCAGGGGTAGGCAACCTATCGCATGGGTACCGAAGGCAGCACGCAAGTTGATTTTCAGTGGCACTCACACTGCCCGGGTCCTGGCTACCGGTCTGGGGTGGGCTCTGCATTTTAATTTAATTGAAATGAGCTTCTTAAACATTTTTAAAATCTTATTTACTTTACATACAACAATAGTTTAGTTCTATATTAAAGACTTATAGTAAGAGACCATCTAAAAATGTTAAAATGTATTATTGGCATGCAAAACCTTAAATTAGGGTGAAGAAATGAAGACTCAGTGCACCACTTCTGAAAGGTTGCCGACCCCTGATCTAGACTGTTCTCAGTGGTACCAGATAATAGAACAAGGAGTAATGGTCTCAAGTTGCAGAGGGGGAAGTTTAGGTTGGATATTAGGAAAAACTTTTTCACTAGAAGGGTAGTGAAGCACTGGAATGGGTTACCTAAGGATGTGGTGAAATCTCCTTCCTTAAAGGTTTTTAAGGCCAGGCTTGACGAAGCCCTGGCTGGGATGATTTAGTTGGGGTTGGTCCTGCTTTGAGCAGGGGGTTGGACTAGATGACTTCCTGTGGTCCCTTCCAACCCTTATATTCTATGAGGGTGGCCGATCAGAGGGCAGGTGTCTTTCTAGGAACGTCTCTGTGCAAATGCAGAGGCATATGTCAGGATGCAGATTGTGGCCCTGCTCCACAAACCTTGGGGAGAGGAATGGTCTGTGACCCAGCCTCTTCTCCACCCCTGCTCCTGCCCCTAGTGTGCCAAGCAGTCATTGCTGTTATGGGAAGGTGTGCGTAAGGTGAGGGCAGGCAGCTTGCTACCCCCAATTCCAGCTACTCCTAACCTGACCTCTTGCCCATTTTCATTAGCCCTGCCCCTCCAGCTGGCTGCAGATCCATGGCAGTCACCCCCTCTCAGCTGAGCTTTTATGGTCTCACTCAAGGCCCTGGCTCATGGCCTCATGCCGTGGCCCTGTTTTGTCTTGCTCTGCTCAGTGCCAGTGAAGTTTATTTCCACAATTAACCATCATTGGCCCTGGAGCAACATGGCGGGGGGGGGGGGGGGGGATTTTTACTGGTAAGTTTTTACTTCTTTAATTGCATTGAGCCCATTAACGACGAAAAGGAGAAGCAAGAGGAACAAAGGCCAAACAAGAGGTAAAGGAATTTAATTTACTTCTGTGCAACAGGAGCTAATATTAATAAACTGCTGGGTAAAGGAATTTGTTAGGGAGATTAACTCTAAAATGGTGATTAGATTTCCCAGAATAAACTCACCAATAAACAAGAGAAATGAGACCGATACATATGCCCTGTAGCTGTACAGAGGGGTTCCTTCATCTTAGAATGGGCACCAAGATTATCCTCTGGATGCACTGCTGGGGGGAAAGGAATCCTCCCCAGGCTGCCCCATGGCCACACCTGGGTCAGTAGCCTGGTTAGTGTGGGACTAGATAGCCCACCGGTGTGGGGCTCCAGAGTCATAGATCTTGCGCAAGTCACTTTATAACAATAATAAAAATAATCCCTAGCTCTCATCTAGCACGTTTCATTCATAGCTCTCACGGCACTTTGCAAAGGCAGTCAGTGTCATTAGTCCAATTTTACAGATGGGGAAAATGAGGCACAGGGAAGCAGTGACTTGTCCAAGGTTACCAAGCAAAGCAAGGGCGGATCTGGGAATTAAACCCAGGTCCCCTGAATCCCAGTTCATCTATCCTGTGTCTCAGTTCCCAGGGGTACTGTCAGGACAAATGGGCCATGGATAATAGTTAGATGCTCAGATACTTCTGGCCTGAAGGACTCTCTGGTGATGAGGCCAATGTAAACAAGGTGACCCAGTTCACAAGAAGGTGTGAGTATTTAGCAAGGGGAAATTAGTTTTTGTAAAAAAAAACTCAGTAACACCACAAAAGTGATTTCCACTCCTTCTTGTCAACTGTTGAGAATTGCCTACTTGCAACTTAAATTGAATTGGATCGTTAGCATGGACTCCCCACTTGGTAAGGCAACACCCATCTTTTCATATGCTTTATTTATATCTCCCTACTGTATGTTCCACACCAGGCATCTGATGAAGTGGGTTTTAATCCACAAAAGTTTATGCCCAAATAAATTTGTTAGTCTCTAAAGTGCCACAAGGACTCCTTGTTATTTTTTTTGATACGGACTGACACGGCTACCACTCTGTAACCTGGGCTCTGTGGATGTTACCTATCAATTATTTGCCTGTAACACTCTTTATGTGTCCTATACACAGTAACCCATGATTCTACAAAGGAGTCGCAAAGATGGTAGAAATATTGGATTATATTGTTATTGTATCAGTTTATCTGAGAAACAAAACATGCTCCATCGGGAGTGAAAGACTATTGCGATGAATGTATACAAAGGGGCAAGATTAAGGTTATTCTCAACCTTCCCCCTGGTTACTATGACTTTTCGTTTCTTCCTTGGGAATACTTTGCCATGAAATCTTACTATTTTTTTTAACTTACGGCCAAAATTTCTGCTGGCATAACTCTATTGAAGACTTACATCAGCAGAGAATTTGGCCCATAGATTTGTGTGTGTGTGTGTGTGTGTGTGTATAATGTATATATTAGACATTAGGAAAAACTTCCTAACTCTCAGGGTGGGTAAACACTGACACAAATTGCCTGGAGAGGTTGTGGAATCTCCATCATTGGAGATTTTAAAGAGTAGGTTAGATAAACACCTGTCAGCGATGGTCTAGATAATACTTAGTCCTGCTTCAGCGCAGGGGTGTTGCCTGATCTTTAGATTAGGTATTAATAATATTCATTACTTCAGAATCCCCATTTCAACCCTTTGAGGGTTGCCAGGTTTTTTTCCCAAGATCAGGCCCAATTTTATTCAAATTGGGAACCTCACGTGCACAGTTGCAATACTCACACTATAGGAACTTTTTTATATTTACAAATATAGTTTATTAATACATTTAGCACAGTCACAAACACTGTAACTCAGTAAGGTAGACAGAGATACTACATAATGTACATCTGCACTTCCATATACTTACATCACCCCTTGTAGAACAACCTGAAATGTTAGTTATCATCATCTTCATCATCATCATCATCACCTTCCCCATCATCACCAGTGGCCATCATTCTGGCACCTCCCAAGGACTACATCTCTCTCTCCTTCTGCACCTAGGCTGGGATGCCACTTTTATAGTATGTTGGGCTGATGCCAATATGTCTTTTTCCTATAGGTTAGTACATCAATGATCTCAGCTTATCATATACAATGATTTATTTCCATGCCATCTTGTGAATAGGTATCATATTCATTATTTTTGTCCTAACCGGTTATTTTGGTTCTTTCCAAGTTACAGTGTATCTGTTAAGTTTAAAAGGGTATGAACTTAGGAAAGCCCCTATGCCAACCTGCTTTAACGCATCCTCTATTAAAGATCGCAGCCATACATGGACCTTATGCTTTAGCTCATCACCCTCTATCTAGGTGAAAGTTCTCAAAAGTATGTATGCTAACCTTACTTTAGCTCAACATACAGAATGTGGCCTGCTGGTCCCTTGTGTTACAGCCAAAATATACTCCAATATAGATCTATAAACCTATTATAATTAAATTATCAAACCCATAAGAAAATAAGAAACTTAAGGAAAGATATATAGGCAAGCAAGCAGGCAAGCCTTAGATATATCTCATGTACCTGCTATGTATGTCAGTTTGTTGCCAGGACACTTCTGTGGTTGACTCATGTAGCTGTGATCAGAACTTCCCCTTAAACTCTATTTTCTGCTCCCCAAATACTTGAGGTTTTTCAATGGCCCGTTTATGGGTGTTTATGAGTGTATAGGCCTCAAGCCTTATCTTAACTTGCTGAAGCTAATGTCTTACAGGATACAGGCCTATGGGTTTCTTGCATTACTGCTGAATATAATGTAAAGCAGTAACTATAATAAAACAAGCTAGCCCACTGTGCTACAGGAGGCCGGACTAGATGATCTCTCAAGGTACCTTCCGGTCCTCTATTTGTATATTATATATAAATAAATCATATGGATACTGCCATAAATCATATGGATACATGCCACCAGCTTCCATCCCAGGCACACCACACGATCCATTGTCTAGAGCCAAGCACTGAGCTACAATCGTTTTTGCTCCAACCCCTCAGACAGAGACCAATACCTACAAGATCTCCACCAAGCTTTCTCAAAACTACAATACCCGCACAAGGAAATAAAGACACAGATCAACAGAGCCAGACATGTACCCAGAAGCCTGCTGCTGAAAGACAAGTCCAAGAAAGAAAACAACAGAACACCACTGGCCATCACCTACAGTCCTCAGTTAAAGCCTCTCCAAAGCATCATCAGTGATCTACAACCCATCCTGGACAACAATCCCACACTTTCACAGGCCTTGGGAGGCAGGCCAGTCCTGACCTACAGACAACCTGCCAACCTCAAGCATATTCTCACCAGCAACAGCACACCGCGCCATAATAACTCTAACTCAGGAACCAATCCATGCAATAAACCTCGATGCCAACTCTGCCCACCCATCTACACCAGCAACACCATCACAGGACCAAACCAGATCAGCCACACCATCACTGGTTCATTCACCTGCACATCTACCAATGTAATATGGGCCATTATGTGCCAGCAATGTCCCTCGGCTATGTCCATTGGCCAAACTGGACAGTCCCTGCGAAAAAGGATAAATGGACATAAATCAAATATCAGGAATGGCAATATACAAAAACCTGTAGGAGAACACTTCAACCTCGCTGGACACACCATAAAAGATTTAAAGGTCAGCATTTTGCAGCAAAAAAACTTCAAGACCAAACTGCAAAGAGAGACTGCAGAGCTGCAATTTCATTTGCAAATTTGACACAATCAATCAAGGATTGAACAAAGATTACGAGTGGCTAGCTAACTACGAAAGCAGCTTTTCTTCTCTCGCTATTCACACCTCCAGTTCAGCTGCTAGGGGAATATCTCACCCTCCCTGATTAGAGATAACAAGCTGGTTCAGCCTCATTGGACTAACGCTGTTATCTCCCACGTGGTTCTTGCCTACTTATTTATACCTGCCCCTGGATACTTCCACTGCATATATCCGACGAAGTGGGTATTAGCCCACGAAAGCTTATGCTCTAAAACTTTAATTAGTCTTTAAGGTGCCACAGGACTCTTTGTCATTCTCTGAGTGGAGGCCTGTATTCTCTAGCACAGTGAATCCAGTGTCTTTCACCAACACCTGACACTGCTTGTTGCTGTGGTGTAGTCAGCATGCTGTGGATGGTGCCAACGCTGCCATGGCTACTTGGTGGCTGCCACCTCTGGATTGCTATTGTCACAATGTTACAAGAAAAGGTTCCCCAAGTAATGTAACGCAGCCTCACCATCATATCAATTGCCCAGCAAGTTGGAGCTGCAGAGCCTGTCAGTAGGAAGTTATGAAACTTCAGTTTATTATGTAAAGTAATTGCAGTGCAATCCATTTTATTGTAACAACAATTCATCCTCGTTAATTATGTCACGGGAGAGGATAAAAAAAGAGAGGAGCAGCTGTAATGTTTATTAGAAGGCTAGATGCTGCAGAGGCAGTAGCTCTTGATTTATTCAAAAGGTTGTATGATTGCTGGGTTGTTGTGGGGTTTTTTCCCCTTCTGTGTCCCCAGAGAATTCCTATCTGCTCAGGAAATAAATTATCCCCGCTGGAGCTACTTACAAAGCACTAGCATTCTAACTCAGTGTTTTATTCAACTTCATTTCCCCCAGTAGCCATTTGTCATATCTTGGTGGCTTTCAAGTATCCTTAACAGCACTCCACTACATATAGGAGGATCTAGGTTTATACTTAGAGGGGAGATGCTGGGTTTCCTTGCCATTCTTTTGAGAGCAAAATAAAGGAACATTATCTTCTGTTTCTATAGAGACTTTCAGACAACTGATCCCTAAATAATCTAAGGGGCTCGTCTACATCAGAATGTTGCATACTAACTGGCCTGTGCAGTCCGTGCTGGTGTGAACTAAAGGTTTCTTAGTGAGCAATAACCTGTTGGTGCACGTTAGAAATTATATCCCTCTGGTGCACATTGCCATATTGTGCCCTAAGTCAGTGTTGTTGTAGCTGAGTTGGTGCCAGGACATTGGGGGAGATGCTCTGAGTTAGTTTCCCAGGCCTGAAGAAGAGCTCTGTATGGCTCAAAAGCTTGTCTGTATCACCAACAGAAGCTGGTCAAATAAAAGTTATCACCTCTCCCCCTTTTCCCCATCTTGTCTTTCTAAGCCAGGTACAAATTACTGACATAGGGCTCACTTCCAAGAGGACTGTGGAAGTGTTTAACAGCACACAGCAATGCTTCACAATATTTTAGGACAGGAAATGAAAAACAAAACATATCCCCTCGAAAGCAAAGAAGGAAGTGATATTAGGTGATTGGAAATAATGCACTTAAGGTAGAATATGGCCAGAACACCCAAGCTAAAACCACGACAGAAAAATAGTCTACTGGAATCATGACAAATTCTCATTGTTTCAGTTTTCATCTCATCCAGAAAATGACACAGCAGAATAACACAGTAACACCAAGCTCAGGTGTCAGCTCAGGATTTTTGAAGCATTTGGAGGAAAGGAAAATTATCAGGAGCAGTCAACATGGATTCATCAATGGCAAGTCATGCCTGACCAACCTCATTGCCTTCTATGATGAGATAACTGGCTCTGTGGATATGGGGAAAGTGGTCGATTTGATATATCTTGACTTTAGCAAAGCTTTTGATACAGACTCCCACAGTATTCTCACCAACAAGTTAACGAAGTATGGATTGGATGAATAAACTATAAGGTGGATAGAAAATTGGCTAGATCATTGGGCTCAATGGGTAGTGATCAATGGCTTGAAGTCTAGTTGGTAGCCCATATCAAGCGGAATGCTCCAGAGGTCGGTCCTGGAGCTGTTTTTGCTCAAAATCTTCATTAATGATCAGGATGATGGGATGGATTGCACTCTCAGCAAGTTCACAGATCACACTAAGCTGGGAGGAGAGGTAGATACACTGGAAGGTGTCTCCTGCTGGCTGTCTGGGAATTAGCTCTTCCAGCTCAGAGCACTCTGCAGGCCAGTGTCTTGCTGTCCGCTGGCCCTGTGTCCCTCCCGGACCCTGGTGCCCTTTTCCCAGGGGTGCTGCCCCCTGGCAATACCCCCACACTCTCCTTCTGGGTCTCTCCTCCCTGGGGAACCCCCAGTCCTCATCCTCACCTTGCCTCCAATGTTCCCTCTAATTTTTGGCAGGCCATGTGCGCAAAAAAATTCTTCTATGCAAATTTTTGTGCTTCTGTGCAAATTTTTGTGCGCGCAGTGTTTCGCCGTGTACGTGGGGTTTAGGATCTATGTGTATGTGCACACGTGCGCAGCTTAGAGGGAACAGTGCTTGCCTCAGTCTAGGGCTACTGCCAGTCATCATCAAGACCCCGCATCCTAGGGCAGACTGCAGTGTAAAAGCCAGTCATCATAGGCAAGGGGGGTTTGGATCAGCTGCCTTTGCCTAACCTCCAGTACCCTCCTTAGGCCACACTTCAGGCCTGCAGCCTGGGGAGTTGCTAGGCTGGAGTTCCCCAGCTCCTTTGCCTTTTATCAGGGCCAGGTGTGGCCTCTTTGGGGCATGGCCCAACTGTAGATGCTTCCCCAATCAGACTGGGTTTGCTGCTGTCCCCCAGCCACAGCCCTCTCCAGGACTGTTTTAACCCCTTTTCTGCTGGAGTGGAGCAGCTGCCCCACTACACTAGGGATAAGGTCCAGAGTGACCCAGACAAATTGGAGGATTGGGCCAAATGAAATCTGATCAGGTTCAGAGAGGCCAAGTGCAGAGTCCTGCACTTAGGACAGAAGAATCCCATGCACTGCTACAGGCTGAGAACCAAATGGCTAAGAGGCAATTCTGCACGAAAGAACTTTGGGATTATAGTGGACGAGAAGCTGGATATGAGTCAGCAGTGTGCCCTTGTTGCTAAGAAGACTAATGGCATATTGGACAGCATTAGTAGGAGCTTTTCCAGCTGATCGAGGGAAGTGATTATTCCCTTCTATTCAGCACTATAAGGCCACATCTGGAGTAGTGTGTCCAGTTTTGGGCCCTCCTCTACAGAAAGGATGTGGACAAATTGGAGAGAGTCCAGTGGAGGGTAATGGAAATGATTAGGGAACTGGGGCACATGACTTACTGAGGGAACTGGGGTTATTTAGTCTGCAATAGAGAAGACTGAGGGGGGGATTTAATAGCAGCCTTCAACTACCTGAAGCAGGGTTCCAAAGAGGATGGAGCTAGACTGTTCTCAGTGGTGGCAGATGACAGAACAATGAGCAACGGTTTCAAGTTGCAGTGGGGGAGATCTAGGTTGGATATTAGGAAAATCTATTTCACTAGAAGGATGGTGAAGCACTAGAATGGGTTACCTAGGGTGGCTAGGAAGATGTAGTTGGGGTTGGTCCTGCTTTGAGAAGGGGGCTGGACTAGATGACTTCCTGAAGTCTCTTCCAACCCTAATCTTCTATGTTTCTATTGTGATGTTGCACCCCATAATGCTTTATAGAAATATGCTTATAAGTGTAAATATGATATAACTGGAATATGTTTTATGCTAGATATGCCATGTAACATGTCTTTGCAAAGGTTATGGTCTTCTGTATATATACATCCTATTCGTATGCATGTATCATTTTTATATCTGAAGTTATGAGTGTTGGCTCTATGCTTGTATTTAAAGTGTTTGCTGTAGAAAGCACCTAAAGCAGATTTGATCAATATAGTGTGAAGGGATTATTCAAGTAATTGGGAGTACTTGATTAACAATGGACCTTGATAGACACTAATCCACATCTGAGCTTTCCTGGGAACATTCTGTAGAAAACTCAGTTATGCATGGACCCGTGACTTGTCCAAACTCCATTTTGTAGCTAGATTCTACATAGGGGGTGAGATGGGTTTCCATCCACAGAGGAGAGACTATATATGCCTTTGGGAAAACCCCTCCATTTTGTCTTCAACTGGCACAAAAGATAGCCTCTCCACCCCAAGGAGATGCCTGAAAGAAACTGGAACAAAGGATAGTAACTACAGTGGTGTGAGTGATTGCTGGATCCAGACTAGGTGGAAGTCTAATCTGTAAAGAAGGCTTATTGGAACATCTCTGAGGGTGAGATTTATCTGCATTTAGTTTTTACTGTATTAGGCTTAGACTTGTGTGTTTTATTTTATTTTGTTTGGTAATTTACTTTGTTCTGTCTGTTATTACTTAGAACCACTTAAATCCTACCATTTTTATTTAATAAAATCATTTTTTACTTATTAATTAACCCAGCATATGTATTATTACGGGGAAGGGAGGGGGGCAAAAAGATGGGCATATCTCTATCAGCATTATAGAGAGTGAACAATTTAGGAGTTTACCTTGTAAAATAGATTTATGTGGGGTTTGGACCCTATTGGGAGCTGGGTATCTGAGTGCTGGGGACCGGAGCACTTCTTAAGCTGATTTCAGTAAAGCCTGCAGCTCGTGGGGGATGTGGTTTAGACTTGGATCTGTGTTTGCAGCAGGCAAGCATGTCTGGCTCAAACAAGGCAAGGTACTGGAGTCCCAAGCTGCCAGGGAAAACAGGCTCAGAGGTAGTCTAGGTACATCAGGTGGCAGTCCCAAAGGGGTTTCTGTAATCCAACCCGTCCCATCTATGACTTGTTCCCTCCCATAGCCAGTAATGTGACCTCCTGCAATAAATGCTTATTGGAGTAGAAGAAACCAAGATCAGCATTGTTATTTGTATTCTAGTAGTGCATAGAGGCCTCAATGAAGCCTACAGGTCTTCTGCAAGGACTGGGCTTTTAGAGTCCACAGTTCAGGGCAGCTTACCAGGCCAGCTGGCCTGGGGCCCAAGCTCAAGTTCCGCTGCATGGAGAATTTTTTAGAAAAATAATTTTCATTTGGAATCAATCGGCAAAGCCTAAATTTCAGAATAGGGAAATTCTGCAACCAGGTGGATGCCTTTCTCTGCTGCAGAGCTTATAACATCTCATGCTAAGTGCTGGGTGCTGAACAGAGACAATGGGGCCCTGATTTCACTGGGCACCTCTAGGGGCTATTGTGATCCCTACTGGAATAAATAATGCCTATTCCATACTTGGCTTCTCTGATGTAGTGGATAGTTGCAGAGGCCCACCAGCTGTCCCTAACAGTTCACAATGGTTGTGTCTCCCTCTAGTGGTTGGTTCAGCAACTACAACAACCTGCTATTACTGCTAACAAGAGTTACTCCTTAAGGTCAAGTGGGGAAACATCCTTGTTCTTCTAGTGCTAATGCCCTTGTGTTTCATCTTTGCTAACAATCCTGGTGTATGCATCTGCCACGCACTGTATGTGGATCACGTCTATATATGTATGCATCTCCTTTAAAAACATCCATTGCTCATGCCCTGCACAAATCTACCACCTGCATTAAATCAAAATCAGTATTTTCCAAACCATGCCAAAATGCTCTTCCTCAGGGACGCTCCTGCACATATAACATTTCACCCACCAGACGTCAGTTGTGCTCTGCTCAGGCTTGGGGGTTCTAAGTAGGAAAAGCATATTGCTTTCACCTTTCCATAACTCTGAAATAATAGCAAAAGGAATTTGCTCAACATTGCCAGAAACAGTCAACTGCAAGAAAGAACCAAGGATAGAAAAATTCTGCTTAAAAGGGTTAATATTTCAGAAACCTATGTTAAAACCAGAGTTTGTAACAATCTTAATTATTCTGTCAAGACCAGGGAGACAGTATATCCTAGTGGGTAGAATGCTGACTATGGCTCCGGAGACCCAGGCTCTATTTCTAGCTCAGCCACTGACCTGCTGTGGGCAAGTTGTTTCCTTTCTCTGTTCCTCAGTTTCCCCACCTATAAACCTCCCTGGTAAAGTGCTTTGAGGTTTACTGATGAGAGCGCCAGATAGGAGCTGGAGTTGTTGCTGTTAGTATTCTAATGATTCCTAGTCATTATTGTAGTTAATATTCTCTACAACACTCAGCATTGATCACCAGTCAGTAATTTGGGGTGTATAAAAAGTTTCCATTTCTAAATAGTACTTTATATTTTGATAGCACCTTTTGCAGCACATAACTTCACAGTACTTTACAAGCAACTGATGCTTCATCATTACTCCTTACATACAGTACTACCTAGTGATCCAGCTGAGCTGAGGACCCCATTGTAGAAGCCACTGTCTAGACTTCTAGTAAGGAACAGTCCCTATGTCAGAGAACTTTCAATTTAAATAAACAAAAAGTGGGAGGGAAACTGAGGGAAGGACTTATCTAAGGTCATCCAGCACCTCATCTGCACACCTCTCAAGTCCCAGGCACACCCCCCTAACTACTAGACCATGCTGCCACTATATATGCAGACATTAGCACATGCAACAAGAGTGACTTCACCTACTGCTGAAATGCATCCATCTCTGGGGTGGAATGTGGTAGCTGTGCACAATAGTTGAGGTCAGAATACAGTGGAGGCACCTACCTCCAGATAAAAGTGGAAGGTTTGGGGGTTGGTAGAATGCTTGAGTTTGTTTGGGATAACTTATCTGTCCTTGAGAAAGATGCTTCTGGAATTGGATGTGTAAGGTTCACAAGGGCACGGTGGGGCTCGCGTTTACATCTCACCCAAAAGACAGCTACAGTATCATGTAGCCTCATGCTGGAATCTTGGTTCAGAAGGAAGAGCACCACCTGTTGGATTTTCTGCTGTGGTCTCCCCTATGTGTTCTGCCTATTCCAGACCCTACTGCGCTCACCTTAATCAGGAGTGTCAAGGCTGTAAGACAAATACTTCTGTCACATTCTTTCCTTAGCCATTGTCCGTCCTCCCTCACATTAGCTCTCAGCAGCCACCTTTCATTACGGGCCTTTCCGTCTCTCCTCACTAGTTTTCCTTATGTAAATCCTACTGGTGCACGGGTGCGGGGGTGGGGTAAATGTTAAGTCTAATTGTATTCTTTAGATTATTTTCTTTCCTACAGACTCACCCTTGTCAGCCT
Organism: Dermatemys mawii; assembly: GCA_007922305.1. NCBI lineage: Eukaryota > Metazoa > Chordata > Testudines > Dermatemydidae > Dermatemys > Dermatemys mawii. Next base: position 38,272,765 of record ML677366.1, read on the forward strand.
CCCAGCCACAGAATACCAAGTGCTGGTTCATTCTGTAACTGGTCTGGCACAGATTAGATTTTATGCTAGTTTCTGCAAAATTCATTCTGAATTTGAATGGCTGCACCAGAGAAGGGACAGGTGGAAGCCAGCTGAATGCAGCTAATACATTGTCTTTAAGCACTAGTGAGAGGGTAAAGGCCCAGCTGTGATCACTTGGGGCAGGTGGAGAGGGGCAGATTCTCCACTCCATCAAGGCAGCTTTAGTGTCCCAAAGCCACAGATCCAGACAGTGCAAGATTCCTTTTATAGGGTGTGACAAGGGAAGGGTGATGCAGCCTGCTAAGCATTAGCAGATCCTGGGTGGGTATGCAGCAGCTTGAGGAGAGCAGGGGGTTGGACTAGATGACCCTCTGAGGTCTCTTCCAACCCTTATCTTATATGATTCTATGAAAAGGGAGGGGGAAGTGTAGGTGTGAGTGAGAAGGAGACTGATCGCCACTTCCCAGTGTTCTTCAGTTGGTTTGGGACAATAACACATAACACTGGCTGGGGGGAATGAGAGGAGTGCAGTATACTGTCCTAGGTCAAAAGCCAAGGCAGCATTGCCTTCTAGTGCCTGCGAGAGGCTGGGTAGCCAAGCACTAAGAGACAGCATCTCCCGGAAGGGCCTTCAAGGGGTTGATGTCTTCAGAGTGTATCTCTGCTCCTAGAGTTGGGAAAGGATTTCTGCCTAGGAGGCAAGGCTCATACGTTGGTGTCTCTCCTTGAACACACCTGTCCTGCTGGTGGTTTATTTAACTTGCACACATGGACAGGGGGTGTGTAAGGTGCCCAGATTGCCTCCCACTGCACAGAGGTCTGCGCCTCGCACTCACCTGGCATCACCTTCTAGCACAAGAGTGAGTATCACCCAGGGACTACCAAAGGCAAGGCCTTCACCTGCATGGCTCCTGCTAGAGGCAGTGCGGTATAGTGGGCAGGGCCCAGAACTACAACCCCCAATGCCCAAGCTCTGCATCTGCTGTGTGACTTCAGCCAAGCCAGTTCTCCTCAGGTTCCTCCCGCCCATGCTCTGCCTTGTTTACTGAGGACTGGCTCTTGTCCGAGTCTGTCTGATCTGAGAACTTCAGGACTTCAGCCAGAGGTTAAGGGTCTGTTACAGGAATGAGTGGGTGAGGTTCTGTGGCCTGCAAAGGGCATGAGGTCAGACTAGATAATCATGATGGGCCCTTCTGACTTTACAATCTATGGGTGTATGTGCAACACCCAACACGGTGGGACCCTGCTATGCTACTGTAATCGTCCTAATAAAGCCCATCCTAAATGCCTACTTCTCTCGCCTTCCCCTGTCTAGGTACCAATGAAGCATGTTTCCCAGTCATGCCTCTCCCTCCTGAGAAATGGGACATCCTTTACAAGGGTTAAAATGGCCTGTGTCTGTCTGGAGTATAAGATGGTGGATGAAAAAAGGGTGGCTTATGAATCTGTCAGCCAGTGGAATGTTAGTTACAGTGGCTGGGCTGACATCCTCCTACCCTGGCCAGAAAAGCACGACAGGTTGTATTCTTTACAAAAGGACAGTGGCTGCAAGAAATGATAAGGGAGTTTCCAGGGGGCAGGAGGAGTTTAGGAAAAAAAATTTAAGTTTTGGTGGAAATTTCCTATTTGTTATTTTTCTTGTCCTTTCTCTCCATTTCTCCTGGTGTCTTCCTCCTCCCCGCTTCTTTGTAGTTTGCTACTGGAAAAGAGTGAGAGGAAAAATTGATAGAAAGTGGTTGTGTGTGTGTGTGTGGGGGGGGGGGGGGGGCGGGGAGAACATGTTTTTTGGTTAAAAAAACCTGAACATTTTCTAGAGAAATGTTCCCTTGGGGAAAAAGGCCAATTCCCCCTCAAAATCCATTTTTCAAATGACAGCAGTACTGCCTGCCTGCTCTATCTGCATGCTACAGCCCTCTACTGGATGGAATATGAACTGCTCATCTGTGTGTGATGATGTCACCCTCTTCTGGCTAGGCCTGAGAAGAGCAGACATATACCCTTTGTGACAAAGCTCCAAGTCTGTGCTTGTGGGTCCTGCGCTTCCTGGCAAATTTAGGGGCCTCAGAAACTCATCTAGGCCCCAGAGTGACCTCCCTTTCTCAGTATAATTGGCAAGAGTCACCGTCTAGTAAGTTACCTTCATCACAGGCCAGTATGGAAGATGGAAAAGGGGGGAACCCGGACCCGCCCTCTACTCCGGACTCCAGCCCAGGGACCCTAATAGTATCAGCTAAGATGGCTGACCTTTTATCCACAAAACACAATACAATTCCCTGGGCTACTTCCCCATAGCAGTCCCCGCTTCTTCAAACTCCACTTCACCCTTACCTCAGGGCCTCCTTCCTTCTGTGTGTAAGCAGTGTCAGGAATGAGATATATTCTGACATCTGGTGGCAAACTATGGGAATTGCAGTGAGTTTTGGAAAATAACTTTGGGGCTGATCAATTTGCATAGACACACCCACTGCACCTAGCCTGAGCCCACAGCAGCCCACATGGCCACTTCGGCTGATGTGGGAGCCCCAGTTTCTATGTTATTGGGGCAGGAAATAGAAAGTGATGTTACCCTGATTTTGTGAATGAAGGACTATGGACACGTACTTGGCCCTTGTTATGATGGAGGGACTCGCCATCATCTAGGTAGCACTCACTGGTCAAGGGCCATGCATTTCCGAACACTATGAGATTGAAAGAGGCTGTGGGTAGGTCTGAATACCTTTTGGTGAGGGACCTGTCTAAGAGTGCCTGGTGCTGCCTATTGCTCCTTGTTTCTCTTCACTGTAGAATGTTAGAGCTAATTTTGATTCCCTTAGGAGCTTTGGTTCAGCCTGCTAAGCTGAATGGACTTTGAGTCTGCTGGTGTATCTGTGCTAAGGTGTTGACAGCCCCCAGCCTGCTTCCCCCCCGCCAAGAGCTGAAACCACTGAGCACTGTGTTAAGTGGGGACAAGCAATTTGTGCAGCTAGTGGAGCAAAACAGCGGACTCAGCTGAGTGGTTCCTGGGTGTAGTTTGTGCGACTGGCAGCAGACTCAGCTGAGTGGTTCCTGGGTGCAGTTGGTGCGGCTGGCAGAGTGGCTGGCACAGCAGAGCAGGCCGTGTGTCGACTAGCGGAGCTGTTTGTGCTGCTGATAGAGTGACTGGCACCGCAGGGCTGTCCGTGTGTCGACTAGCAGGATGGCTAGCGGAGTGACTGGCGCTGCAGAGCAGTTCGAGTGTCGGCGAGCAGAGCAGAGCGGATTGTGGTGAGGGCTGCAGCGGAACCCCACAGAGAGGCGACGCAGTCAGCCTCGGACCACATAAGGTGCCCCGTGCCCTACCCTCCATTTCCACCCAGGCTGGGAGGTAAGACTCTGCCAATTGACTTTTGAACTCTGCACTGACCCAGAACAGAGACTCTTGGGCTGCTGGACTTTTGGGACTATTGAGTGACTTTTGGGGGTTGTGGAACTCAAGAACCAAAGGGAAGGCCACGGCCTATTTGCTGGGAGGGGGGCTTCTGGTTCATGGTTTGGCTTATTAACCTTGTTTGTGGTGTTTCCCCAATATAATGCCACATTGTTTCTCCCTGTTTTTAAAAGGCTTTGGTACACTCAGACTCAGTGCTTGCGAGAGGGGAAGTATTGTCTCTTACAGACGCCCAGAGGGGTGGTATATGGTTGTCCCAGGTCGCTGGGTGGGGGCTCGAGCCGGTTTTTGTATTGTGCTATTGGAATGGAACCCCTGGATACTGAACCCGGCCCTTGTTGCTGCCAACTCTGATGGGCAGAAGGGTTACATTTATGATATATTGTCCACCACTCAGTCTCACCAACAGCATAACTTCCTTCCACAGCTCCTGACACCCACAGCCCACCTGACTAACTGAGAGGTTTTTATCTGGTTTCAGCCAGTCCCTGATTGGCTTCAGGTGTCCCAATCAGGCTAGCTGTTTCTACTCCTTTCTAGAAGGTTCTTAATTGGCCCCAGGTGTCTTGACTGGCCTGGAGTAGCCTTTGTTTGGCTATCCAGGGAACAGGGACCTGCACATCCTGAGACTAATATACCTGCCTTCCAGCGCTCTCCTATATCCTTCTGGTCTGACTCTGTCACACCTTGTATTAGCTAATACTCAGAGAACTGCTCAGTGGAACAAATTCTGAAAGATAAAATAGTTAAGGACATAGAGGTAAACAGTAATTGGGATAAAATACAACATGGTTTTACAAGGTTCAGTTGTGTCAGATCAACAAGACCTCTTTCTTTGAGAGGATAACTGATTTGTTAGACAAAGGAAATGCAGTAGATCTAATCTACCTGCATTTCAGAAAGGTATTTGATACAGTTCCACGTGGGAAATTATTAGTTAAATTGGAAAATATTAATAAATTAATCTGAGATCTGAAAGGCGGATAAATTATAAATTAATTATAAATTAATTAATTAATTAATTATTAATTATTTAATAATTAAATAATAAATTAATTATAATAAATTAATCTGAGATCTGAAAGGCGGATAAAGAGCTACTTAAAGGGGAGACTACAACAGATCATACTGAAAGGTGAATGGTTAGGGTGGAGGGAGGTTACTAGCGATATTCCTCAGGGATTAGTCTTGGGACCAATTTTATTTAACATCTTCATTCCTGACATTTGCACAAAAAGTAGGAGTGTGCTAATAAAATTTGCTGATGACATAGGGTTGGGAGGTATTGCCAATATGGAGGAGGATCAGAATATTATACAAGATGACCTGGATAACCTTGAAAACTGGAGTCATAGAAATGGAACAAGATTGAATAGTGCAAAGTCATTCCTTTAGGGACTAAAAATAAGACTTTTTTACTATAAGCTGGGGCCTTACCAGTTGGAAGTGACAGTGGAGGAGAAAGACCTGAGTATATTGGTTGATCATAGAATGGCTATGAGATACCAATGAGATGTAGCCATAGAAAAGGCTAATGCAATCCTAGGATGCATCAGGTAAGGTATTTCCGGTAGAGATAGGAAAGTACTATTGCTGTTATACAAGGCACTTGTGAGACCTCATCTGTAATACTGTGTGCAGTTCTGATATTGCATGTTTAAAAAAGATTAATTCAGACTAGAACAGGGACAGAGAAGGACAAAGAGGATGATTAGAGGAATGAAGAACCTGCCTTAGGAGAGAAGACTCAAAGAATTTGTCTTGTTTAGCCTAACCAAAGAAAGGCTGAAGAGAGATCAGATCGCTCTCTATAAATACATCACAGGGATAAATCACTCCTTTCCCTCCCTGGAATTTAAGTTAAGAGCACAATGTTGGCACAAGAACAAATGGATATAAACTGGACATCAACAAGTTTAGGCTTGAAACTACATGAAGGTTTCTAACCATCAATGAAACAAAATTCTAGTACAGCCTGCCAACGGGAGCAGTGGGGGCAAAGAACCTCACTGTCTTCAAGACTGAGCTTGATAATGTTATGGAGGCGATGGGATGATGAGATTGCCTACAATGGCATGTGGCCCATCAGCAACTGCCAGTAGCAAATATCTCCAAATGGTCAGAGATATCGCACTAGATGAGAAGGGTTCTGAGTTACTAAGGTGAATTCTTTCCTAGGTGTCTTACTAGGCATCTCACACAGCTGCTCAGGGTTGAACTGATCACCATATTTGGAATTTGGAGGGAATTTTTCCCCAAGTCAAATTGCCAGAGACCTTTGTAGGATTTTTGTCTTCCTCTGCAGCATGTGGCATGGGTCACTTGCAGGTTTAAACAAGTGTAAATAGTGGATTCCATGCACCCTGAAGTCATTAAGTAATCATATGAGGACTTCAATAACTAAAAGGTTCTAATCCTATTACAGGAGTACGTATGGGGGGTGGGGGGTGAGAGATTGTGCAGCTTGCAATGTGCCAGAAATCAGACTAGATGATCACGATGGTCCCTTCTGACTTTAAAGTCTATGAACACCCTCTGCTTTGAGAGAGGTGGCACCTGAGAGCCAGCGGGTCAGGAAGTCTCAATATCACAGCATTGCTCCCCGTTCCCACATGGGTGCAGGAAGGGCTGGAACCAGAGACTATCTCCTGAACTTCAGTCCTACAACTCCGGGAGACCTAGCTAATGGGAACACCACCACCACCCCTGAAGAAACCATGCTGCTAGGTGGGAACCATGAGAAAGGATCACAAGACTGTGAGAGAAAGACTTGCCGATGCTTAAGTGGGTATTAGCTCCCTAACCTGACCAGTCTATTAACTGCTTCTCCTGACACAGCATTGTGCGCATGCCAGAAGTGGCCAGCAGTTCCAGTGCTAGTGGGGGGGGGGGGGGGGGACAGGAGTCTCCATGTGCTGTTCTTGTGTGCAGGCACCACCAATGGGAGTGCAGAGCTTCTGCTCGGAGCTGGGACCGCAGGTGGATCCCCGTGGCCCCCACGCCTAGGAGCTGGACCTGCTGGCTGCTTCCCAGGGCACAGGGCAGTGCCCCGGGTCAGGTAGGGCATATCCTGCTTTAGCTCTACAGCACTGCAAACTGGACTTTTAACAGCCACCAAGATCCTTTTTTGACCACTGCTGGGTCTGTAAAAGGCACAGTCCCCTATACTTACCCTGTCCTCAGAATGCACACCCCAAGTTAGCATCCAAACTCATTCCGTTTCAAAGGATTTTCTCACTGAAAATCAATGACACAGCATACACCTCGGCTTAAACTAGCTCCCTACCTCTCTCCTAGTCCCCAAGTACTCTCCTAATCCATTTGATAGTGAGCAGCATGTCCAGTAGTCCCACATGTTTTTAAAAAAAGTCACCAGCACCATACCCCAAAATCAGGTTTAAAAAATAAATCTGATTATTTTTAAGTCAAATACATTTTAGGTTATGCTAAACCTTAGGGTTCACATTTTTCAGCCTTCCCCCAACCCACCCACACAACAAGATGGGCTGGAAACTTACTCTGTTTAACAGAAAGTGGAGAGTCCCACATAATCACATGACTCCAGAGGCTGAGGCTTTAAAAAGCCACATTAAATATTGCCATTACAGCTAGTTAAAAATCAGAATTAATTTAGGGAAAAAATGTTGATTTTTGACATGTTTGTTCCAGATCAAAACAATAATGAACATTTTTGAAATTTCCCATAAAATGCAATTTTGGAAAAAATCCATTTTCATAAAAAGCTAAGTGTTCTGTTCTGGTTTTGTTTTATAAACTTTTCATTCTAGTTTAAAATATAAACAGATAACAAAATAAATTGGGAAAAGAAAGGTCATTTCAAAATGAAAAATCAAAGTGTTCCAGTAAGGACCTCATAGAAATGCTTGGCTTCATTTCTCCTCTAAAACTTCACTGAAATTGACACAGTCCTGTAGGAAGTGACATTTTAGAGGAAATGGCATTTCCTGACAGCAAAATCATCCCCATAGAAAAACTGCAGTCAGTGGTAGTTGGCTACACTCAGGGCTGGCTCTACTCTTTTATGCTGCCCCAAGCTTGGTCTGCTGCCCAAACTGCGGAAGCAAAAAAAAAAAAAAAGAAAGCTGCTAGGACTGCACCACCCCAAGAATGGATGGAATGGTGCCTGAAGCTAGCCCTGGCTACACTGTCCCTGGCACAGTGAATCAGCAACACTGTGTGTGGCATCTGACACCTCTCCCAGGTGCAAGTAGAGGCCGGCGTACTGCTGACATGTCTATATAACAATTGGAGATTTGACTGTGGCTTGGATAGACATAGAATTGTGGAATCATAGAAGATTAGGGTTGGAAAAGACCTCAGGAGGTCATCTAGTCCAATCCCCTGCTCAAAGCAGGACCAATCCCCAACTGAATCATCCCAGACAAGTCTTTGTCAAGCCAGGCCTTAAAAACCTTTAAGGATGGAGATTCCACCACCTCCCTAGGTAACCCATTCCAGTGCTTCACCACCCTCCTAATGAAATAGTGTTTCCTAATATCCAACCTAGACCTCTCCCACTGCAACTTGAGACCATTGCTCCTTGTTCTGTCATCTGCCACCACTGAGAACAGCCTAACTCCATCTTCTTTGGAACCTCCCATCAGGTAGTTGAAGGCTGCTCTCAAATCCCTCCTCACTTTTCTCTTTTGCAGACTGAACAACCCAGTTCCCACAGTCTCTCCTTGTAAGTCATGTGCCCCACCTCCCGATCATTTTTGTTGCCCTCCGCTGGACTCTCTCCAATTTGTCCACATCCTTTCTGTGTGTGTGTGTGTGTCCATGTGCACATGCACAAAACTGGACACAATACTCCAGATGTGGCCTCACCAGTGCCGAATAGAGAGGAGTAATTACTTCCCTCGAATGGCTGCAAGGCTCCCACTAATACAACCCAATATGCCATTGGCCTTCTTGGCAACAAGGGCACATTGCTGACTTATATCCAGCTTCTTGTCCACTGTAATCTCCAGGTCCTTTTCTGCAGAACTGCTGCTTACCCAGTCAGTCCCCAGCCTGTAGCAGTGCCTGGGTTTCTTTTGTCCTAAGTGCAGGACTCTGCACTTGTCCTTGTTGAACCTCATCAGATTTCTTTTGGCCCCATCCTCCAATTTGTCTAGGTCACTCTGGATCCTAGCCTCCAGTGTATCTACCTCTCCCCCCAGCTTAGTGTCATCCACAAACTTGCTGAGGGTGTAATCCATCCCATCATCCAGATCATTAATAAAGATGCTGAACAAAAACAGCCCCAGGACCAACCTCTGGGACACTCCACTTGATACTGGCTGCCAACTAGACATACCCATGCTAGCTTTAATTTAGCTAATGCAGCTAAAAGCAGCAGTGAAGACATGGCCACACGGGCTGTACAAACCCAGCTGGGACTCAGAGTACATGAATTTGCCATTCCTAGCCTGAGCCAGGTTCATGCCACAGCAATCTCACTGCTATTTTCAGCTGTGCTAGCTAGATTAACACTTGCCTCCTGCAGCTGCAATCACCTCTCTGACTGCAGTGTTAACTTAGTCTATGTTGCTCTTGTCTTTTACTCAGTGGGACCCAGTTAGGACCAGTCAAACAAATGGCAAGTATTTTCCAGGACAACATTTCAAAGAAAATAAAAAGAAGGGTTCACTTGGTTTGAAATTGGATTTTTGGGGTCCCCCCACACAAAATGGGCAGCTTTGTTTTGAATCAAACTGTTGTTTTATTTCAGTTTTCAAACACTAAAAAGGCCGAAGCATGGTACACACCCACCTCACTCAGTACTCGTGTGGAGGCCCCCCAGTCATTAGTGCATCTGTCTTCAGAGAGCCCCAAGCAGCAGGGCAGAGCTAGTATCCCCTGTACAAGAGGAAACTGAGGCAGAGAGACGAAGGCCCAGAGCCTCAAAAAGGTATTTATGCACCTACTCACCTTGATTTCAATGAGAGGTGCTCAAATACTTTTGAGGCACTCATGCTGTCATAAGTATAAAGTAGCCTAGAATTACTGTTTACCTGTAAGGGGTTAAGCTAAAGGTAACCTGAGAGGTGGACAACTGACCAATGAGAAATTCCTCAGGAGACAAAGGATTTTGAGTTTCAGTTTCCCTCTGGGGCTCTTCTCTGTTCAGCTCGGCTATGGGATGAACCACACCTATTTCTTTCACTGTAACTATAGCTTTCTATCAAGTAAGGTAGTCAGTAAATTTACCTTCTTTTTATCACTTGGAGAGTTCTCAGGGGTGAGTGTTGGCTGGGTGCTTCTTGATATTGTAAGATTCAGCAGAGATATCAACAGTGGGAGAAAGTTGCCTTGGGGGAGAGGTTTGGGTTCTTGATTCTTTTGTTGATTATGGTAGATGCTGTTCTATTGATGGTTATAAGGGATTTATTCCTTTCTTTTTTTTTCTTTTATTAAAATGTTTCTTTTAAGAATCTGACTGCTTGTTTTCCATTGTGTAAGATCCTGGTTTTGGATAGGGCACGTCTCGCAGGATCAGGCAAGGCTTTTCTCTCAAGCTTCCCAGGGAGGGAATAAGTTTGGGGGTTTTGTGGAAAGAGAAAGAGGGGCTTCAAGTGGCCCATGTCCAATAGTTTTTTGAGACATTCTCACTTGATGGTGGCAGCATACTAAGTCCAGACACAGAAGAAGTTGTGTTCTGGGGAAAAACATTTTAACCCAAGCTGGTAAAATAGGCTGGGGAGGGGGTATTTCTTTTTTCATGCGGGTCCCCACATCTGTACCCTAGAGTTCAGAGTGGGGAGGCAATCCTGACAAGATGTCAGGGGTGGAATGAAATTTTGTGAATCTAAAAAACAGAATTTTGCAGAAGCAGTTTAAATTTCCACAGTTACTGAGAACAAACAGTTTTTCTCTAAGGTGAGAATGCTAATGACCTCTCAGCAAGGAAAAGCAGGCAATTGTGCTGAGGTAAACACCACAGGGGGTCACTCTGGTGAAACTTGTTCTTCAGGTTTTGGAGCTGTAGATAGCTTCATGCTTTGTCTTTTTTCAGCGCCTGAGGGCAGAGAGCTGAAGTTTTTTTGAGAGAGGGTTTTCTCCTGCTGAATAGCAGAGATTAGCCCAGGTTTGCAGTTAAGAGTTTAATAGGCTCGTTAAGTGCTAGGGAACCATCCCAGGGGTCCCTGGGGAGGGAGAGAAATTGGCCAGTCCAGTTTTTCTGAGAATTAGAGTAGAGGGTCTTTCTCCCTCTGCTGGTAGGATTAACACCCTGCTGCAAGAATTTCCAAGTGATATAAGACATTTTGTTTAATTTTCAGTTAGTAAGTTAAACACAGAAAGATTAAAATGATAGGCGGTAAGGGCCAAAAGGATTTCGAATTAGCCAAATAACAAGCTGAGGAGAGACAAAGGGAACATATCCAAGAGATGGAGAGAATGAGGGAAAAATGCCTGGAGCAAGAACTAGAGGAAAAGCGCACAGACGCTGCACACCGAAGAAATATGGAGCTGAAGGAAAAAGAGAGACAGCATGAACTGGAGTTACAAAAGGCACAGGCTGCGCAGAATATACCAGCCCCGCCTAACAACCCTTCTCCGGGTACTGCTTTCCATCACAGGAAATTCCCCACCTACAAGGCAGGTGATGATATAGAGGCCTTCTTAGCCAGTTTCGAGAGGACCTGTTTTGGGTACAACCTCCCTGAAGACCAGTATATGGTGGAGCTGAGGCCGCAGCTCAGTGGACCCTTAGCAAAGGTGACAGCAGAAATGCCTCAGGCAAACATGAACGGCTATGAACTTTTTAAAAAACAGTCCCAAATCCGAATGGGGATAACGCATGCCCGTCGGTGGTTCAGAGCCCTAAAGTGGAACCCGGACATGGCTTTTTCCCAACACGCCTACCACATTGTAAAAAATTGGGATGCCTGGATATCAGGAGCAAAGGCTAACTCTCATGAAGAGCTGTCTTTCCTAATGCAAATGGAGCAGTTCTTAGAGGGTGTTCCTGAGGAAACAGAAAGGTACATCTGAGATGGGAAACCCAAAACTGTAATCGAGGTGGGGGAGATTGGAACCAGATGGGTGGAGGTGGCAGAGAAGAAAAAACCGCCTAGCAGTGGGAGTGGATCCCAGAAGGGACAGCCCGGGACCACATCCTATCAGAGGGGGCAGGCCCAAACTCCATCTACATCCCAAGGAAAACCCCAGACACCTCATTGTTCCACCTCACCAGTCTCCAGCACCCAACCTCGGCCCAGTAACCAGTCAGCTGGGCGATGTTTTAAATGTAATGAGCTGGGGCATATTAAGGTCAACTGCCCCAGGAACACCAACCGAATGCTGTGCATTACCCCGAAGTCACACCCAAGGTCCTCAGGCCCAGATACCTCCCAGATGCCCTCAGAGCGAAGGGAAACTGGGAGAGTGGGCGGAAAGAAGGTTACAGCGTGGAGGGACACTGGAGCTCAGATGTCACTTATCCACCAATCCTTAGTGGACCCCAAGTTAATCAATGCAGAGGTTAAAGTGACTATTCAACCCACATCTGTACCCTAGAGTTCAGAGTGGGGAGGCAATCCTGACACATGCGGTTCTTGTCTTGGAATCTCTGTTCGCTATTTTGTTTGCTAATACAGATTTCTCCTTGTCCCATCTTCAATGAAATGAGGCAAGGGGAGTTTCCTTAATCCTTTCATCCTTATCCTAGGGGTTTAGGTGCGTCTTCCACAGCCTTTTCATTGCTTTTTGTAAGTCCTTCTTCTGATGCAGATTTGGTTCAAGCAGAGACTGGGGGGAAGGGGGCAGGGAAGGTCTTTCCTGAATCAGTCAGACAGGCTGGGTGCTATGCCCTGGTTCCCCAAGAACACAGCGCTGCTAGGTAACATGCCTGGCCCAACTCTAAAAGTGTCTTTCCATAGGGAACTGTCTCCCCTCCTCCAGTCAAAGGAACATCTGACTCTTGTAAATAATCAGCACAGGCACCTTGCTGGTTGTACAAGGGTTCTTCTGTTGCTGGGAATCACAGACTCCAAGATTTGGAAGCTGGACTTCCTCTGTCCACAGCAAATAAAAGTGTGAGATTATTATTAGAGGCAATAACAAACACTGACACAGGGAAATCTTTCCAGTCACTCTGAGTGTTTTGATGGAAGCTGTGTGTGTTGCAGAAGTGCCATTCATCTCCACAACAATGGGATTGATTAATTAGCCTAGGCAGTAATATAATGATGATCCAATTTAGCTACACAGCAGCTGGATAGGCTCAGCAGATAGCAGCTGCTTGGGAGAGCTTGCAGGGTGTGGGCCCTTGGCACAGGTAGGCAGGACATGTCCATAAAGGGATCTGCACCATTCCCCTCCACATTCCTGAGCTGGACTTTGGAGCGCCCGAAGCAGGGGCTGCCTCCATTCCAGTGTCCCACTGAAGCCAGTGCATCCTAGGACCAGCATTAGGGAGCTGAGTGAGCACTGTGTTTTCTTATGGAAACTCAGTGCCCTGATGTAGAGAGCTCCCCTGGAACTAGGAGCACAGCAGGAAGAGAAAGAAAGGCCAAGAGCCAGATCATTCAGGCCCAGGGCCATGGGCTCAGACTCTGTGAATGCTCCAGATCTGGAGCACTCTTGGGGAAAAATTAGTTCATGCTCTGTACCCACCGGCAGCCAAGCTCCCCGCCCCACCCCACCTCACCTCGTCCTCCACCTCCTCCCCTGAGCGCCCTGCATCCTCACTCCTCCGCCTACCTCTCAGTGCTTGCCGCTGCCAAACAGCTGTAACAAGCTCCGGGAGGGAGAGGGGAGGAGCGGGAACGTGGCACACTGGGTTTTACAGACTCAGGGGAAGAGGTGGGGCCCAGGCAGGGATTTGGTGAAGGAGTTGGAATAGGAGCAGGGAGGGGGCCGAGTTGGGGCGGGGACTTTGGGGAAGGGGTTGGAATGGGGGTAGGAGGGGCAAGGCAGGAGTGGAGTTGGGGTGGGGCTGGACGGCTCAAGCACCCACCGGCACTATTAGAAGTTAGCACCTATGCCCTGGGCTATGCCTACCCATATTCAAACTACACAGCTGCATAGGGCACCAGAAAATTTGGGGCACCAAATAGCTCCAAATTCCTGGTGCCCTACACAGCTGTGTGCTGCATCCAGCTCCAGCGGCCAGCCTGATCCCCTGGACGGCTGAGCTGGGCTCTTGTGGGCTGTGCACAGAAGGGCCCAGGAAAGCTGCCTCTGCCCCTGTCTCACCCCTTGCCCTCTGCCCCTGTTCTGCCCCGCCTCTTCCTGCCCCTGCTCTGCCCCAGCCCCACTCCCACTCCACTCCTCCCCTCCCCACAAATTCCATCCCTTGAGCTATGCATCCTGGGGGATTGCAGCAGGGGTCAGGGTCGGGCCTGCCCAGCACTCTCCGGGCCGGATTGCTTCACTGCCTGCCACCCAGTGAGTGTGGGGGCGGGTCTGACCCCTGCTGCCTTCCTGCACTGGCTGCTCATGCCTCCCAAAGCCCTTGGGCACAGCCACACCGCGCCTCCCAGAGGCCTGTGACACCTCCCCTCCACCCCCTGAGGTCTGGGGGTGCTGTGTAGGGCACCACAATCTCTAGCGATGGCCCTGGCCAGGCCAGGCACTGGATCTGAAGGGTCACCAAATGTTTGCATGTTTATCTCACCAACTGATTGTGAAATGCAAAGGGAGAGATTGGAGAGGCTACAAAAACAGCAAACCCAAAAATAATGGAGGATTTCAACTGTCCCCTGAACTGGGTGCTGCAGCTGGAGCAACTTCCTGGCTCCACTGCCTTCTCTAATGGTGAAGATCATGGGGTCGGGACAAGGACTTCTCAGCCCCTGCTCCTCTCTCAATGCCTCATCCTCCCCCCAACACACACATACATAAAGCAGAGTGCAGATTTCAAGCTGGGATGAGCTGGCAGCAGTTCTACTGGGCTGATACATTACTTACAAAGGGGCAGGGGAGGAGAAATAGCCCAGCTGCTCAGAAGAGATACAGGTACAAGCAAATCTCAGAGAAGATACAGGCACAATCACTGTCCAACCCCTCACCCCCAAACCTTTCCAGTCCTATGTCAGTACAAGACTAATGCAGCATGTGCCAGCCCAGTGTGGCCATGTGGGAGCTCACATGTTGCCCCTGTGGTCCATTAGCACCCCAGCATGCACAAAGCCCCCACTTATAGGAGGACGGACTCACTGCTGGCTGGGCATGGTGCAGCAGCTTGTTCTTCTCTAGTGCCCCTTGCCCATGGTCACTCCAGTCCCATGGTAATCTGCCTCTTCTCGTAAGGCAGCCCTCTGGCCAGGTCGCACTTTGGTCCCACCCCTTCCAGGGTAACAGAGTCCAATAAACAGCAACTCCTTTCCTTACACCTGCTCTTTGGCCCCAGCTCTGGCCCCCGAGGTCCTCACACTCTCTTTTCAGGGCTTTACATTGTCTTGATCTCCTTATGTCAGGGGCCTACCACCATCCTGTCCAGTGAGAGGAGGCAGCCCAGGCCCTCTCACTACACCAGGGTCCACCCCATGGACCCTACAACCAGCAACCAAGAACTGCTCCATCAGACTCTTCGCTGCTGTCACCTTAGACTTCTTCCTTTCCTAGCCTGCCAGCAGAGCTCTCCCACAACCTCTCTAAGGTCACCCCTCTTTCAGGTCCAGGAATAACAGGGCTCTCCCTGGAATCCCCAGGAAACCTCCAAACCAGCTTCTGTTTGCCTCAGGCTTCACCTTCCATCTCTCTGAAATTACTCGTGCTCCATTTCTAGCTGGACACCATCCAGGGCTCCTACTCTCCCTGGCAGTCCAGAGCCTGCCTTTTTATCAGCATTCATCACTGGGCTTTGCTCAACCCCAGCAGCTGAGCCCCATCTGTCCTGACCACTTACCAGGCTCTCTGTTCAGGTAAATCCTCCACCTGAGCTTCTGCCTTGATCCTGCCCAGCGCTCCACACTCTCCTCCCAAGACAAGGACTGCAGCATCCCCTTGCCTCTCCATTCTCATTGCCATTTTTCTCCTACTCTTGGCTTCCAGCCTTTCCACTAACCATCGAGCTCCTTTCCCAGATGGGACTCATCTCAAATTGGGCCTGGGCCACTTTCCAGACACAACCAGGTGTTTAAAGCCTCTCAAACCCACATTATCCCTTCCCTCATCAGCATGGGGTAGCAACCCCATTGCACCACCTCTCACGGGCTGGCATACTGCGTGTGGACTGTGCCTCTTGCTGTTCTCCATTTCAAGCTCACTCTCTCTTCTTGTTTCCTGCCTCTCCCCTCCCCAGCCCCTTTTTATCATAGAATCATAGAAGATCAGAGTTGGAAGAGACCTCAGGAGGTCATCCAGTCCAACCCCCTGCTCAAAGCAGGATCAATCCCCAACTAAATCCCAGGCTTTGTCAAGCCTGACCTTAAAAACCTCTAAGGAAGGAGATTCCACCACCTCCCTAGGTAACCCATTCCAGTGCTTCACTACCCCCCTAGTGAAAAAGTTTTTCCTAATATCCAACCTAAACCTCCCCCTCTGCAACTTGAGACCGTTACTCCTTGTTCTGTTATCTGCTACCACTGAGAACATCCTCTTTGGAACCTCTTGTCAGGTAGTTGAAATCAGCTATCAAATCCCGCCTCATTCTTCTCTTCTGCAGATGAAATAATCCCAATTCCCTCAGCCATTCCTCATAAGTCATCTGCTCCAGCCCCCTAATAATTTTTGTTGCCCTCCACTCAACTCTTTCTAATTTTTCCACATTCTTCTTGTAGTGTGTGACTTTAGCTTGAGGTCACCAACCAGAAAACCTGTGCCTTCTATAAACCCAATCTTTAAAACTATGATACAGACACAAAGCAACATATAGAAATCTATGGAATCCCTCTTACTCTTACTCTCCATCTTCTTGGAAAGGGCAAAAACCAAATGGGCCATAGAGTTTGATCCATCCTCACACTGAGCCGAATCCCAAAGTCTGTTTTTAGGGTGCATTTCACCATTAGGTCTCAATGAAGCAAAACTTCCAGTGAGTGAATAGGAGCTGCTGCTGCTGCTTCTTTCTCTTCTTCCAAAGTACTTCAGGATGTGGTCCATTTATTGTATGAGAGGCAACGTATACTTGTAGCTTGGGCAGTGGAGGGGAAGCCAAGAGAGATGGGACTTATTTAGACCCAGGCAGATATTCCTGTTTTGTGGGAAATTCTGACATTTGAAAACATGTTTTCATTTGGAATCAGAAGGAAAAGTTAGCACTTCAAAATGTTTTCCTGAAGAGAAATTCTGAAAAAATTCAATTGAGAGACATTGAAATGTTTCATTTCAATAAGGATGAAGCATTTATAATATATCTAAAATATTATATAATATTTTACATTAAGTATTATATATAAATATATAAAACCAAAATGAAATGAAACAATAAAGTTGAAACAAACCATTTTACCTGATCACAATGAAGTGTTTTGACTTTATTGGAACAAACCATTTAAGCAATATCAAAACAAACGAGTGAGTAGAAACAATTTGATTCAATGTGTTTCCATCAAAAATGTGTAGAAGTCAGACATTCCCGTTATTTCATTTTTGACCAAACTGCATTTTCTGATAGAAAATGTTCTGTGTAAACTTTTTCCCACCAGCTCTACTTCTGTACTTGTCAATCACACTTGATACCATTTTTTCTTAAGATCACAAGTTTGGTTGATAAAGTCAACACACATTGGCTTCTGGGAGGCATTTGATTTTGTTCCACATGACATCCTGATAAAAATTTAGTACTTTACAAACTCAGTGCCTCCCACATCAAGGAATTAAAAACAGATTAACTGATAGATATCAAAAAGTAACTGGAAAGGTGGGCTTATCACCCATGGAGGGGGCGGGGGTGTTTCTGCTGT
The DNA here is from genome assembly GCA_007922305.1 of Dermatemys mawii. NCBI lineage: Eukaryota > Metazoa > Chordata > Testudines > Dermatemydidae > Dermatemys > Dermatemys mawii. The sequence goes on from ML677366.1 coordinate 38,290,048, forward strand.
GGTCCTCACTATGCTATTACATGATCCTATGTAATTCAATATCTTTATCAAGGATCTGGAAGGAAATATAAAATAATTGCTGTCAAAATGTGCAGAGGGCAGAAAAATTGGCATGGTAAATAATGATGGGGACAGGTCTGTTATACAGACTGCTCTGGCATGCGTTGTAAGGTTTGTTTATTTGCATAACATGTATTTTAACACAGGTAAATGAAAGGTCATACAGCAGGAACCAAGACTATAGGTCACACTTACAAGACGGGGTTGGGGAGGAGTAATGTACAGTGGAAAGCAGTGACATTGAAAAAGACTTAAGAGGTCATGGTAGACAACCTAGTGAGATGCTGTAACTAAGAAGGTGAGTGCGATCTTTGGGTGAACCAGCAGGGGACTATCAAGCAGAAACAAGAATATCTGTATATGGTATTAGTGAGACTATTATAGGATGCTATGTTCTGTTTTGGTATTCATACTTCAGAAAGGATGTTGAAAAATTGGATTTGAGATCTGTTCAGATTGCAGGCTCTTTGAGGCGTGGGCTGTCTCTTACTGTGGCTGTATAGCATCTATCACAATGGGGTCCTGAATTCAACTGAGACCTCTAGGTGCTACTATACTACTAACAACAAGAATAGCAGAGATGAAATAATTCCAAACCTTGGCTCTAAATAGGTCCAGATTTTAGGTGGGGAGGGATCTGAAATTCTGAATTGGGATCCAAAGTTTGCTAGATTAAAGGTAACATGGCTATGAACATGATACACAGTGCTATGTACTGTACTGGTACACAGTGTAGACAGATAGCTCAGGTGATGCTCAGTGTAGTCAATTCTTATGATTTTATCATGAGTCTTAATATTTGCTGTTGTACTTAAAACCTCAACCCCTGGAGTTTTGGGATACCATGAGAATCTCAGCTTTCATTAAAAAAGAGAAGATATTAGCTCTCCTGGTCATGGAGAAAATTTTGAAAACTGATTCCCAAAGACAAAAAAAACAGAACGTGAATAGAAAGAATCTCAATTTTTTTTTTTTTTAAAAAAAATCTCATTATTTTTAAGCCAATTTCATGATTTTTGCGGACCTGTCTGCTCATTTTTGAATGTTTGAATCCAGCTGTTCTCTTTAGGCCATGGTGAAGCAGATTAGCAGGGCAGTGCATGGGAAGCTGGCACTGACATGAGCTAGACTGTCTCTGATCTGGTTCATACAGAGAGGACTCCAGTTTCCCGGCTGTCAAGCCAACCCCTTTCCTTGTTAACACGTTTACTGAAACACTGTTTTTCTCCAACAGCCTCTCACACAGCTCCGGGATTTCTTTTGCAAGTCCCAAATCACTAGCAGCTCCTAAACGTCTATGTTTTTCTTTGATTCACCATTGTCCTGTTCACAGGACATGCTGAGTGCAAAGCAGCACAAGCCAGCAGACGATCTATTGTGCATTTGGCAGATGTAATGCTGCTGTTGAATTATCCAGAGCTGTGTGATCGGCCCTGCTGGTCTCGCATCAGCATCATGTGCTCTCTCTGTCTGCTGCTTACCGTGTTTTTTAAGCTCAGAGACTTGCGTGTTGATTCACCCCACATCTGGTTCTGGAGATAGAACGGTGTTGAACTGAGGTGGTATTGAACAAGGCTGCGTTCCAATATCCCATTTTTGACTCACCTAAGCCCTGGAGTTAGCCCAAGCACTGTCCAAATCCGTTCCCCCCTTTTCTTTCCAGCCTGAGGGACCCTTTCACGCTAGTGGGCAGACATTGATCACTGATTTCCCACTTGTAGCAAGGTTTAAAGTAATGGCACCCCGAAGATATGAAATCTGACTCCCCACCTTCAGGAAAGTGAACCCAAGGGTGGGCTTCCTTGCAGCCCCATCTGGTGGTGACAAAGGCCAATACACCTTCAGGAGAGCTGGGTGAATGATAGATTTATATGGTCCTCTGGCACTTCTGAACAATCCAAACATTCCAGCTCAGGCCAACTCAAAACTGAAATTTTCAGAAGACCACAAAAGTCAGAAAATTAATTTCAGATTCAACTAAAAGTTTCCTTTTGCATATTTTTCACCTTTCTAACCCAAGCAAAGATAATGAAAAGCTAGCTTCACAGACTTGAAATGGTGTCGTCATGAAACATGCTTATAGACCATTGTACCAGTATCACAGCAGACATCATGCAGAGAAGTTCCCAAAGTTGGCTCAGTCCTGCAAATCCATGAATCTCTGACGGTTAAGGCTCAGTGGTGGTTAAGCTCAGTGGTTAAGGCATTTAGCTGATATGTGGGAAATGCAGGTTCATATCCTTGCCTCTAGAGCAAAACCTGTCATATGAGTAGTCTTGGCTATTGGCTAGTTCAGGGTAGGGCTCTCTCAATCAGCCCTGTATAAACTACTTGAACAGTCAATTGGGCCAGACAGAAAGAGGGGGAATGGTTCTGTAGTCTGGTTGTTGGAATAGTCTCCTCTGTGGCCTTCCTTCCACTGCCCTATGCTCCAATGAAAATTGAGTTCAGAACAAGTTACTTTGACATTTTCAAGGTTTTTTTTTTCTTTTTCCATCCACAACAGCTCATTGAAATGGACACAGGTTTGGGAAATGTTCCAGTTGCCCCAAATCTGCATTTTTTGGGTGAAAAAGTTTCAATTTAAAAATTCCACCCAGCTCCAATTTTCAACCATACATCTTCCTCTCCTCCCACCCCACACACTTCGTTTAGCAACCAATGAGGTACAGCTGGCTAGTATCAGCTGTTGGTACTTATACACCCAATCTTACATTTACCCTCATAACACTGCTGTGCGGGGAGGTAGTGTAGTAAACCATATTGTACACATGGGAACTGAGGCACAGAGAAGCTTGCCCAGGGTCACACAGACAATCGTGTAGAGTAGGGATTTGAACCTAGGTCCCCTGAGTACCTCATATCACTGGAGTATCCTCCCTGCCTGGTATGATCCTTCCTCTCCTTTTCCCCATGCTTTTATGAGCAGTGAAATGGTTAACAATGCTGACATTTAACGTATCATCATTGGCATCTGAGTCAGCACCCACTGAAATTAATGGGGCAGGTTTCACCTCTGAGAGTCATTGTTTCAGGCTCTCTGCAAACTCAGGCAGTCAGCTGATATTTCAGACTGTACATATTGGTGTCAGTGTGAAAAGAAGGAGAGCCATGATATACCTATCTATAGCATATTGATCACATTACTAAAGTATCTGAGCACCTCTCAAACTCTGAATGCATTTTTCCTCACAACAGCCCTTTGGAGTAGGGCTGTGCTGTGATCCCCATTATACAGATGGGAAAATCAAGATACAAACAGTCCAAATGACTTACCCAAGGAATCTGTGGTAGAGTGAGAAACTGAAGCAGGTTCTGCAGAGTTCCCTATCTCCCATTTCTCCACCTCCCATTGTGAGGTCAATGTGATTCCAACCCTGAAGAAAGAGGCTAAGCAGTTGTGTCCTCCCAGTGTCCTCAGGCTGGAGGAGCTACAGGGAAATGCAGTCTAGATCCCCAAGAAGCGTCACTACAGGAAGTTAAACAACAGTCTCGTGCAGAGCATAGAGAGGCACTTGCAGAAGTGACAATGAAACTGTATGACTTTCCTAATCTTTTATCAAAATGGCTCCCATTTCAGGGAAGGGGAAGTGATCGTGAATCCTGAGCCAAAGAGCCAAATCTTTATGTACATACAGCCCTTCATCAAGTGGCGGATAACTTGTTTGCTTTTTAACCCAGTGCAAATCTATTGGGCCAGATTCAGCCCAAGGATGCAAGTGCCATTCCCATCTTAAATTATTCAGAGGAGTTTCTAGCAGTGAGGGCTGTAGGTCAAGTTGGAGGTGCCTGGGTAGAGCTGTTTGGGTGCCTGGAATTGGGTTGAGGCTCCAGTACAGGATTTATGGGGCTGTAAAGAAACTTACCTCTGAGATGACTATTCCATAACTGTCAGTGGTAAGGTTGCTTGTTCCTTCCTCCAAAGCATTCATTACTGGCCACCACAGGTGACAGACCCAGGACTGGGGGGACCTTTGGTCTGATCCATTCTGTTGATTCCTGTACTAAAAATTTCAAGACTCTTTCACTATCCTGCCAGCTGGAATTGTCCCCCATGCCAAGGGAAAATATAGAACGTGGAAGGCAGTATAAAGCGAGGAAATAACCAAAGATCTGCCTGTAGCGAGGCCAGGAGAAGAAGGGGATGCTGGGAACCTCTGCCTGGAACAAAACCTCAACTCTTGGCACCAGTCTTTCAAAGTTGAACAGTTCTAAGTCCATCACAGCCAGCTTTCTCTGTTCACTGGGGAACTTGTATTGTCCTTGAAATAAAAAAGACTTTTGAAGCTGAAGCAGGGCTGCAGCCTTATGATATTAACATACTAATGTGTCTGAGCAGCTCAGTAATCCCTGCTGTAAGCAGGCCTTCTCACCACAGGGTAATGGGAGGGACAGAACCAGCAAGCTAGGTGACAGGCTAAACTCATTCTCCTAGGTACGCCAGCCAAGACACTGACTCCCAAACAGGGCCCCCTGGTTTTCAGCCATCCTGCCTGGGACTTCTGATGTTTTTCAGCCCCAGTGGAGACTGCATGATCTGGACTCATGCTCTGCTACCTGCTGGCTAGTTTGTTGGGGTAGAAGAAACTAGCTTTGATTCATGACTCATTTCCCCAAAACTGAATGGGCTTTTCACGAGCCTCCTTTATCAGGCTGTGGAGTCTGAATGGGAGTCTTGTGACTTTCTCATCAGTCAGCTCCCTGAGAGGGGGGCTGTGTGTGTCTGCATAGCGCCTGGTACAATGTGGGTCGAGGACTGGGATTCCCAGCGCTGCAGTAATACAAAGTGTATGTAATGCAACTCAGAACAGACCCGCTCTGAAAGGCACATGGTGGTATAGAAGACTGGACTTGCTGCCAACGTGTCCCCTCATGGCTGGGCGTGGTATAGCAGCTCTTTCCCTATCTAGCACCCCCAGCTGACAGTCGCTTCGGTCCCGTTATTGTCCACCTCTTCTCAGAACTTGGCCATCTGGTCAGGGCAAGTTTTGTTCCTACCCTTTCTGTGGTACCCCGGTCCCAAGCCCACATAAAACAATATCCAAAGTGCCAGTCACTTTAGCTTTTCTTCTTGGGTGTGACTGACACTCACAGATTCTCACCCAGGATCGTCAATGTAGACCACTTAGAGAAATCTCAGCTCACATATTTCTAGTCTCTCTCACCTCCAAGGACTTTACTGAGCCCTGTCTCAGGCTCCCCACAGCAAGAACCCCATATCTCCCACCATCTTGGTACTTCTTTGATCTCAGATCCATACTGAAGCATCTTTCAAGCCTGCTGTAAGGAGAATCTGTTGTCTTTGCCTTTATATTGTTCAAACCCATGGTTTTCCCTGCCTCTAGCAGCTTTCCTGACACCCTCAGCTTCCTGGCCTTCCTTCTCAGTTCCCCTACCCTCCTTGCTCTAGCACTTCTTTCTGGGGTTCAACCAGATACCTGAAAAGTGCTTTCTGGCTCTTATTTCAGAACATGGCCTCCTAGGCTTCTCTCTGCCATTAGCCCAAGAGAGAAAACTCCCAGCTACCTCTCTCCCAGCTCTCCTCTGTGGCCTTCCTTCCACTGCCCGGTGCTCTTTCCTTAATGAAGGCCCAGCTCGTCCCTCCATGGGTTTGATCACTATTTATGTCTAATATCCCTCCAGATGCTAGCCAGTGGCCTGACAGGACTCAGGCTCCCAAGAACACATGGTTAATCAGTGTGGGGTTGTTACACTCCATCACAGGTGGGATGTTCACAGGCCATGAGCATTGGCTTCCCTAAGATCCTGTTGTCATCAGTTTTCCCAGCATGAACCATAGCTGGTCCCACATATGTCAGTGCAAGCAGAGGTAGGCCAATGCTGAGCATGGTTGAAAATCCCAGTGGGGATGCACAGATAACTGTGTGGGGGGATAATCTTGTGGTTAAGGCACTAGCCTGCAACTCAGATCTGGGTTCAATTTCTGTCTCTGCCACAGACTTCCTGGGTGACCTTGGGCAAGTCACTTAGCCTTGCTGTGCCTGAGTTCCCCATCTTTACAATAGACACTCTTTGAGGCAGTGACTTTCTTTCACACTGCTTGTACAGTACCTAGTACAAAGGGGTTCCAACCTCTCTGGAGTCTCTAAGTTCTACCATAATACTATTAATAACCATTCTCTGGGGGAAGATTGCTCCTAGAAATCTTGAATGTACTGATGACCAGTACATCCCCTGGCCATTTTCATATCAACAACAGGCTGGGTTGGTAGGACTAAAAGGCATTGCCATCCGATGGCTGTTCGGGGATCATCTGAAATGAGCCTCCATTCTGCTCCGACTGTTAAGAAGAACATTTGTTGGGAAGCTGCTGGAGAGAGGCCAAGCACTGACTAACTGGAGGATTCTCTGTACCTTGAAGTCCTAAAACCAAGATTTGAGGACTTCAATAGCTCAGATATAGGTGAGAGGTATATTGCAGGACTGGATGGGTAGAATTCTGTGGCCTGCGTCGTGCAGGAGGTCAGACTAGATGATCATAATGGTCCCTTCTGACCTTAAAGTCTATGAGATCACAGGGACTGAACTCAGCTCTCATCCCTAGAGTGAGTCCCTGCAGGTCAGCTGAGTGAGGAAGCCTAATTCCACTCACCTGCAGCATTCCATGGAAGCCAATGTGATGCAGTTAGGCCTGTTAGTGAGTGCCTGCAGGACTGGGCCCTCACTCTGTGGTGTATGATGGATCATGGGTGTTCAGTGGAGAACGTGGTGAGAACACACAGCATTGGAGTAAATAAACAAAGGAAGCTAGTAGGGAAGAGGCTTTGCCATCTAAAGTGTCCACAAATTTGTCTTTAATTGCTAGACCCTTGCTTCTCTGCTTAATTAACAACCTTGCAGGTGTCTGGTAAATGATGCCCTTTGTTCATATCAAAGCAATGGAAGCAATTTCTAACTTTTGGCTACAAACTTATCTCCATCTAACAGGAAGTGTATTTTTTAAGCAAAATAGGGTGGCAGGGAGAGAAGTGTTTAATTAAGAAGAGAGAAGTCTTAGGTCCAGCTCTGGAGGGCAAAGTAACACTGGAAAGTGCTACTGAGAGCTTCACAAGTGCACTTCACTCCAGCCCCTCAGGCTCAATGTGAAAAGCATGCTCATTTGGACGAATATCCTTCCTCGTTAGAACTTTCTATACATTGTCCAATTAATCCAGCCCCCTACATGCAGCAGATAATGCTTCTCCTCATCCTTAAGCCTGTGGAAGCATTATGCATAATATCAGAGACAGCCATTCCAGAGACAAATCACAATTCCAGTTGTCTGTGGTGCACATCTTTAATGGAGGCTGACTAACATGTCTACAGAGACAGAGGCTAGGTAGTTTGGATGAAATTCCAACAGCCATAGTGGGTCACCCCAATGGTCCATCTAGTCAGTATCCTGGTGCTTCAGAGAGAATAAACAGAACAGGCCAATTATTGAATAAGCTGCCCCCTGTCATCCACGCCCAGATTCTGACAGTTGGAGGTTTAGGGGCACCCAGAGCATGGAGTTGTTCCCTGATCTTCTTAACTAATAGTCATTGATTAACTTATCCTCCATGAATTTATCTAATTTTCTTTTTGCCTTCACAATGTCCCGTGGCAATGAGTTCCATAGGCTGACTGTGTGTTGAATGAATAAGTACTTCCCCTTGTTTGTTTTAAACCCTCTGCCTATTAATTTTATTGGGTGACCCCTGATTCTTGTGTTATGTTAAGGGAAAATAACATTTCCCTATTCATTGTCTCTACACCATTCATGATTTCATAGACCGCCATCATACCCTCCTCAGTCATGTCTTTTCTAAAATGAACAGTCCCAGTCTTTTTAATCTCTCATTGCTTTTGTTGACCTTCTCTGTACTTCTTCCCATTCCAATATATCTTTTTTGAGACAGAGGAACCAGAACTGCACATGGTATTCAGGGTATGGGTGTACCACGGATTTATATAGTGGCCATATGGTATTTTCCATTTTACTATCTGTCCCTTTGCTAATGGTTCCCAACATTCTGTTAGTATTTTTGACTGCCGCTGCACACTGAGCAAATGTTTTCAGAAAACTATCCACAATGACTCCAAGATTTCTTTCTTGAGTGGTAAGAGTTAATTTAAACCCCATCATTTAGTTGGGATTATGTTTTCCAATATGCATTACTTTTCATTTATCAACATTGAATCTTATCTACCATTTTGTTGCCCAGTAACCCAGTTTACTGAGATCCCTTTGTAACTCTTCACAGCCATCTTCGGACTTAACTGTCTTGAGTAATTTTGCATCATTTGTACTGTTTGCCACCTCATTATTTACCCCCTCTCCTAGGTCATTTATGAATCTGTTGAGCAGAACTAGTCCCAGTACAGAACCCTGGAGGACCCCACACAACCCAGTCACCTCTGTCCATTGTGAAAACTGACTATTTATTCCTATCCTTTATTTCCTGTCTTTTAATCAGTTACTGATCCATGATAGGACCTCCCCTCTTATGGTACTGAAATTATAGTACTGAAATTAGATGTGCCAGCCTGTAATTGCCAGGATCTCCTTTGGAGACTTTCAGAGAAAAAAAACAAACGTGTTACAGTAGCTCCCCTCCAGTCATCTGGTACTGTGGCTGATTTAAGAGTTGTTAGTAGTTCTGCAATTTCATATTTGAGTTCCTTCAGAACTCTTGAATGAACACGATCCGGTCCTGGTGACTTAATTTTTTATCAGTTTGTTTCAAAACCTTCTCTACTGATATCTCAATTTGGGGCAGTTCCTCAAATTTGTCACCTAAAAAGAACGGCTCAGGTGTTGGTATCTCCTCCAAAGAATTAATTTAACTTCTCCACAATAGCCATGTCGTCCTTGAGTGCTCCTTTAGCACTTCCATCATCTAGTGGCCCCACTCATGGTTTGGAAAACTTCCTGCTTCTGGTATATTTAAAAATGTTCTTGCTGATAATTTGCGTGTCTTTTTCTAGTTGCTTTTCAAAATCATTCTTGGCCTGCCTTATTCTTCTTTTACACCTGGCTTGCCAGAGTTTATGTTCCTTTCTATTTTCCTCACTAGGATCTGATCTCCAACTTTTAAAGGATGCTTTTCACCTTCATCTGTCTCTTTTACTCTGCTGTTGAGCCATACTATTTTCTTGATTCTCTTACTTTTTTATTTGGGGTATATATTTAATTGGAACCTCTGTTATGGTGTTTTTTCATAGTCTTTATGTAGTTTGCAGGCATTTCACCCTTGTGATTATTGGTTGTAAGTTTAGCCAGAACACCAAATATACTGGATTTATATTGGCTCTTCTTTAACTAACTCCAACATTCTTGCCAGAAGCTTTGCCCAGGTATGTACTGTCAACTTTAACACCACCTTCACAAAGTTTTGTTTTGTTTTGTTTTGTTTTGAAGGGGGGAATTTCCTTTGCTTGTTTTTGTTTTTAAATGGTCCTAAAGTGGGACTAGAGAGTGAGAGCTAAGGAGCTATTTCCTTCTCCCTGACATCTGCAGGAGTGAAGGCTCACTCTTGCATGCCTCCTGAGATGTGCTAGAAGAAGAGCCTCATTCCTGCAGAATTTACAAAGCACATCGGAAAGGGAATCCTTTCTTGAGGATCACGTGAGGCCTGCACAGGGGGAAGAATGGGTCAACAAGGGGCGGCTGCACATCAGGGCAGGATTCTACTCCCAGCATGCACACCTCCTGTGGGAGATAAACCATTCTCTTTCTGACATTAGAAGGTTTGCACTGGAAGAGCTCCACCTTTAGAGGTTTGTGGAGGAGCCCCCAACTTTCACCACTGCCAAATTTAGGATGCTCTTTCACAGCCACTCAAGCCTTCCCAATAAGTCTTGGAAACCACAGGAGACTGGTTCAGCCCCATGAGCTAAAAACAGATCACTAGCCACCCAATAGGAGTAAAAAGATGATCACCCCCCAGTGATGGTCTTAGGGATCATCAGGGATCCTTAGTTAGGCTTTTCTAGGTCCACCAAGGCAAGCAAAGAGCAAAAGGAACATGTCTGTACCAATTTGTTCAATTCAAGCTGTTGCTTGGTGCATCTCTTGTAAACAGACTGTCTCAATAAGCCAAGCTGCAGGGCAGCATGGGGAGATACTGTGTAGCTTGTAATGAACACATTTTACATAGCCACTACATGAAACACTTCTACTACAGTCTTCAGATCTGATAAGCACACAGAGACGTCTTTAGAAGCTACCTGAGCCTGCTCTCATGGTTACTGTGATGTCCTCAGAAATCTCACTGAGCACAGAGCTATGGAGATCAGCTGCAGGGGGTGTGGCGTGCTTGCAAGCAAGAAAAGCTGTTATAGGGCCTGATCCTGTTACCATTGAAGCCAATAGGACAAATTTTCCAGAGACGTGAACCTTAGGTCATTACTTATTTGCATGCCAAGGAGGCGTACAATACTACAAAATCAGAAGATTGGGGTCATACACTCACTTTACACTGTCACAACTGGCCAAGCAAGCCACAAGGAAGTGGAAAATCTGGGTTCAATGAGAGCAGGAGCAGGCCCTAACTAAACACCACAGTCAACTTTAAAAGGACAAATAATTGCACTTAAAATCAAAATAGCTCATTTTGAAGTCTAAGCCTAATGCAGCTTCCACTGAATTGCATGATACAAGATCTAGGAGCTGAGTAGGGACATATTTAAAACATGTTTATGCCCCATCTACAGTACAATCTGGGCCAGGGTTTAACCACCTTTCACTGACTTCAGCAGAAGGTATGATTGCTCACTATCTCACAACCTATCATTAGCTATGCAAATGTAACCCCTCTGCCCATCAGAGTCAGCAGCAACAAGGGCCAGGTTCAGTATCCAGGGGTTCCATTCTAATAGCACAATACAAAAACCAGCTCAAACCCCCACCCAGTGACCTGGGACAACCATATACCACCTCTCTGAGCATCTGTAAGAGACAATACTTCCCCTCTCGCAAGCACTGAGTCTGAGTGTACCAAAGCCTTTTTAATAACAGGGAGAAACAATGTGGCATTATATTGGGGAAACACCACAAACAAGGTTAATAAACCAAACCATGAACCAGAAGCCCCCCTCCCAGCAAATAGGCCTTGGCCTTCCCTTTGGCTCTTGAGTTCCACAACCCCCAAAAGTCACTCAATAGTCCCAAAAGTCCAGCAGCCCAAGAGTCTCTGTTCTGGGTCAGTGGAGAGCTCAAAAGTCAATTGGCAGAGTCTTACCTCCCAGCCTGGGTGGAAATGGAGGGTAGGGCACGGGGCACCTTACGTGGTCCGAGGCCGACTGCGCCGCCTCTCTGTGGGGTTCCGCTGCAGCCCTCACCGCAATCCACTCTGCTCTGCTCACCGATACTCAAACTGCTCTCCTCACCGATACTCGAACCGCTCTGCAGTGCCAGTCACTCCGCTAGCCGTCCTGCTAGCCGACACACAGACAGCTCTGCAGTGCCAGCCACACAAACTGCACCCAGGAACTGCTTGGCTGAGTCCGCTACCAGTCACACAAACTGCACCCAGGAACGGTTCAGCTGAGTCCGCTGCCAGTTGCACAAACTGCACCCAGGAACCACTCAGCTGAGTCCGCTGCTTTGCTCTGCTAGCTGCCCAAATTTCTTGGTGCCACTAACATGCCTTTAGGCCCACCCCCACTTAACACAGTGCTTTCAGCTCTTAGTGGGGGGGGTCTGAACCTTGGTACAGATACACCAGCAAACTCCAAGTGAATTCAGCTTATTAGGCTGAACCTAGACCCCTAAGGGAATCAAAATTAGTTCTAACATTCTACAGCAGAGACAGACACAGTGCAATAGGCAGCAGTCTTAAACAAATCCCTCACCAAAAGATGTAGAGATCTCTCCATGGCCTCTTTCCACCCCAAAGTGTTCTGAAACGCATGGCCCTTGCCCAGTGAGTGCTACTTAGATGATGGCAAGTCCCTCCATCATAACAAGGGCCAAGTATGTGTCCATAGTCCTTCATTCACAAAATCAGGGTAACATCACTTTCTATTTCCTGCCCCAATAACATAGAAACTGGGGCTCCCACATCAGCCGAAGTGGCCATGTGGGCTGCTGTGGGCTCAGGCTAGGCGCAGTGGGTGTGTCTATGCAAATGAATCAGCCCCAAAGTTATTTTCCAAAACTCACTGCAATTCCCATAGTTCGCCACCAGATGTCAGAATATATCTCATTCCTGACACTGCTTACACAAATATAGTGTCCAAACTTGCAAACATCAGCCTTACCACCTTTGTGGCTCAGTAACCATTGCTCTGTCTATGTACGTGCTATCATTTCATGGGCTAGACCCAGCAATTTGGCTATGGACACACCAGAGTGACAGCTGCTGTCTTGGTCACAACTGGAGATCTCCATGGCTGAAAGCAGGAGCCTCTTCAGGTACCAGAACTGGAAGCTGAACAGAAAGGGACCCATTGAGTGTAATCCAGTGAACAGCATACAATCTCTGCCCAATGATATGTGGATGGATGGCTAGCACAGGGACCCAAAGCTTCTGTGCCTCTGAGTGGCTTAATATTTCCTCCAAAGCAATAAGCATGCACAGCACTGTCCAGAATTGGGCCCTTACTGAGGACTGGTGAAGGATTGTCCTGAGAAACCTAGTTGTTAACTCAAGAATTTGGAAGTGATTTTATTTCTCTGGACTGCTAATGACCTACAGAGGGACTGGCAGCAGTCATCAAAGTATGAAGAATCAGGCTTTTTCCTTTTCTTTTCTTTTAAGAAGTTCCAGTTGGACAAGGTAGGCTGAGTTTCCAATACTCTCGGGGCAGTGCTATGTGAGCTGAGTTAATGTAGTTTGGATGCTGCTGAATTTTCCGACTTTCAAACTATCACATTTCTTGTAAGTTTCATCTTAACTCTGATTTTGCTGCAGTTGGATGGCTGCTTCTTTACTCATCGCAATGCTCCTGTAAGAATTTGGACCCTGAGTGTAAGCGATCACCCTTAACAGACTATCTTGTCTGGGGCTCAGTACTAGCACTCTCTTTCCCTGCCTCCTTACTGTCTTTGGAGTGATGAGAAGGCAATGAGCCTCTCTTTCCCATACCTCATCCCCGGGCAATCTTCTTCCTGTTACACCCAATCAACCTTCAATGTAATTGCACTAGGGGCTGCATATGACAGCAGAATTTTCCCTTTTCATATAGTTTCATCCAGCACAGAAGTGCAGCCACCTCTGGGGTGAGGCAGGGCAACTATTACACACTAGCAGCACTATTAAGGAAAAATAAAGGAAGAATAACTTTTCCAGTTGAAATTGCTGGGGGAAATGTAGCTCTTGAAGGCAGAATTTAAATCCCTGTTTCTGAGATTGCAGGGCTAGTGCTCCAGCTCATGTCTCGCTGCAAGTTACTCATTGATTTGTTCCTTGGGCCTTTTGCTAGTCTATCTAGGGCAGGGGTGGGCAAACGTTTTGGCCTGAGAGCCACATTGGGGTTCAAACTTGTGCGGAGGGCCGGGTAGGGAAGGCTGTGCCTGCCCAAACAGCCTGGCCCCGCCCCCATCCAACCCCCTCCCACTTCCCACCCCCTGACTGTCTCCTCAGAACTCCCAACCCATCCAACCCCTCTCCCACTCCTTGTCCCCTGATCGACTCCTCTGGAAAACCCCCCACTCTAACTGCCCCCCCCCAGGACTCCATCCCCATCTAAGACCCGCTGCTCTCTGTTCCCTGACTGCCCCCTTCTGAAAGCCACCAACCCTAACCACCACCATCCCAAGACCCCCATCCTATCTAACCCCCCTGCTCCTTGTCCCCTGACTATCCCCTCCAGAGTCCCCCCTCCACCCCCTAATCACCTCCCAGGACCCCGGACCTCCACCCCCCAGGACCCTCAGGACTCAGGACCCCCACCCCCAAGGACCCTACCCCCCACTTCCTGAGAACAGCCCTTGCAACTGAGCTGCTGTCAATGAACATCTCTTGGTAAAGCTAGCCCTGCATCCTTTGGATTCCAGCCCCAAGTAGCACAGACCACACATGCTGACTCCATGCCAGGTAGCAGTAAGACGTCAGCATTTAGGAACCTATTAGCATCCAGCATCTAAACCTCTAGCAGGACTTCTCCAGGGCACTGTTTTCTTTCCATTTTTCCCTTCCCATTCCTAGCCAAGTTTCATCTGTTCTGATTAATTTGAGTTCAGATACCTCCCCTACCACTGTATTCTCTCCTGTCTTTGTACTAACACAGACAATTTGGGCCGATACATTCCTGAATCAACAAGCACTGCTGCAGATAAAGGGTCAGCTGTGAGACCTGTCCCCTGGGAGCCTCAGACACTGCAGATATATCCCTGTCGGCCTGAGGTTAATACATTGTGACTCACTGGTAATGCGAGACACTTGCCACTAACCTGTGATATGAGGACTACTTTCAGGTGCCTGCTTGAATCCTCCTGCAGCCTCTGTGGGACCCTCCCTTCCACCATCTCTACTTAATGCTCCAGTTTCCATCTGAAAAAAGATATAGTAGAAAGGAAAAAGTTCTCAGGCCTGTGCCCTTTCTACACGTGCCTGGATTTTCTCTCCTTCCTCTTCAAACCTCATCTCCTCTTCTGACCTTCCTGTGCCTTATCCTTTAATTGTCTTTCTTGTTTTCATCCAAATTAGGTTTTGAGTACCTGGAGGCAGGCACTGTGTGGCTGTAGAACACCTCATGTGCCTAGACACGGGAAGCAATAAAGGATAATAAGCAACAGTGTGCTGGATCCAAGCATATTAGGAGAGAATGCTGGGTTCATCCAAAGGCCTCATGGGGTTTTTACTGACTCCACCAGCAAGGCAAGACTGTCACTGATATTCCAGCCATCAGGGCTTTCTCCTTGACAAAACTGGGCTGATTTCGCTCATTTCCACGAGGACAACATGTAGCTACAGGATCGTTGAGCAAAATGCCTCTGTCTCCCTCCTGCTCTGGCCTCCGTGGAGGCCAATATGTGCCTCTTAGAGCACCTGGCCTATCAGTCCCAAGGCTGGCTGCTACATGGGAATTGCCAGACTGGTTCAGCCTCAAGGTCCATCTGGCCTCGTCTTGTCCTGTCTCTGACCATGGCTGGCACAAGCCGCTTCAGAGGAAGATCCCCCTGCAGCAAGCAGTTAGGGACCAACCTACTGCCAGGAAAGGCTCCCTCCTTGCCCCACAGTAGGGGCTGATTCTTGCCCCATAGCAGGAGGGCTTAGATTCATTCCAGAGCTCTTTGTAAGGGGACAACTCCTGCTCCGCTGGAGGGAGGGGTGTTTAGAAAGTGGGAGGGGGCATGGTCTTGCTCTTCAGCAGTCTTCAATATGGCCATGAGCACCAGCATAATTTACAGCAGCTTTGTGCCGGGGGTGAATCCAGGCCTGACAGAGAGTGGCCTAGATTGCCAAGTCACCTTTTCCTGTGTCCCCTCAAGACCTAGGCCCAGGGGTCTTGAGTCCTCATGCTTCAGGAGACAGGCTGATTTCCAGGCAGGGAGAGGTCACTCCCCCTCACAGTGTGGTACTACCTGGTTGGGAACAGTGTGGGAGTTTCCCATTTTCTGAAACCTGGGGCATTGATCACCATGGAAGCCAGGAAACCAGGGGTGAATGCACTTGTTTCTTCTGGTGTTGTATGCCAGCTTTGTGGGCTGACCTACTGCAAGGACAAGGGACCTACTGCTAGCTCTGACTACGGATGAGCTCCTTCACTTCCAGGGTGAGAGGCCTGTGCTCTTGCAGCTGAAGGTGGAGGGTTCTGGACAAGTTGGTGGCTTTTTAATGGCCCACTCATTGGCTGAGTCAGTGGCCTATTGTCAGCTTCACCCTGGGCCATGCAGGCAAGACTCTTGGGTCAGGATCTGGATTTGTACTTTCCCAGCACTCAGAGATGGTTGGGTTCTGCTTGGATCCACTCTAGATCAGGGTAATGACTCTGCTTCTGGGTAACCATCTGTCCCTGCAGAGAAAGCCAGGCTTAGAACTCAAAGTATTTAAATAAGAATTTATTAGGCTGAAGAGAGACAACTTCAAAAGTCCCCCAATTTCCTATTCTCTCAGAAGAACACAGAGACATCTGCAGGAGATGAAACAAATGTATTAAGGAGGAGGTAGATGCCAATTGGTGGATGAAAAGCTTACGCTGGGTGTTGGAACAGAGTTAGCACCAGGCTGTGAGATCACTTATTTGGTTTTAGAATGGGGGCCTGAAAAAGAGGCCGACCTTCCAAATCCCTCCCATGCTGCATAGCTGTGCTAATATGTGCATCTGTGTGTGAGTGCACAGCACTTCACAGCCCCTCCTAGACTGGGGGGTGGGTTATTCCAACAATACCCAGACACAGGTGGAGTGTCCCATCGTTGATCCTTTATTGCCCGATGTAAAAATACCATCAACCTGGTCTGGTTCAGGGCTAGCTGCTGTCTCAGTTTCCCTTTCACAGAGTTTAGTCCTCCTGCCTGGCTTGGTTGTTGCAGTGACGTGGCCCATTGGCTGTAAAATAACTAATCCACCCCTTCTGAGATATCAAAGTCAAACAAACACCAAACAGAAAGAGTTTTTGCTCAGTCTACAGTTGGCTACAGCCTTCCCGCCCTGAGGTCTGTTTTCAGTGCCCAAAGAGTCTTACAGACTCTACTCGTCTCTTCCTGCCCTCTATAGATCACTAACTCACCAGGCTGCTCTCTCACGAGTCCTCCTGCTCCCTATCTGGGATGAGCCTGCATCTCATGTGCAGCCCAGGACTGCCTGGCTTCTGATTAACTCCTTTTCTCCACCTGGGAAGCTAAGATAATAACAATGCTCAGCTCTTATAGCAGCTGTCATCTGTAAATTGCAAAGTGCTGTACCAACCAGCTGGCTAGCCCCATTTTACAGATGGGGAGATGGCCTACCCATGAGGCCAGTGGCAGAACCAGGCATTGAGGACAGGTTTCCTGAGTTTTAATCCAGTGGCTTACCCACTAGGCTATGCTGCTTCCCATCACAGTAACATAATGCATGTCTACAGGGGAGCCTCACTGAGATTGCACAGGCAACCTGAATCCTGGCATTTCCTAGCTTTTGCTTGACTTCTCAGCCTTACTCATGTCCTTTTACTGTAGTTTTTCATGAGTAATTGAGTCAGTAATTAAGCTGAGCTGGAGCCTTCTTGGCTAACAGCCTCTCATACCAGTACCCGGTGTTTCCTCTTCCTCCTCGGCTTTCATGTGGTTAGCATTAGCAGGCACTGGCTCCAGAGGCTGCTGCTGCAGTATGGGTAACAAAGGCCCATTCATCACTGTCTCATTATGGGCATAAGAGGCTCTGACAATGCACTGCATCAAACCTGAGTTTGCCAATTTAAATCCCAGGCTCGGTGTGAAAACCTCCGTTAATAGAATCAAATGAGCTTTAGCCCAGTGACAAGAAGAAGAAAAAAGAGTTGACAACTGGCCGAGTGGCTCTGGCGCTGGCTTAACATGGGCAAAAGGGATGGTGCCTTGCTAAAATGTGGGCTTCATGTGTCCCTGGCCTGTACTATACTAGACTAAGTTAGCACAAAGGAGAAGCCTGCAGGTGTGCCTATCAGTCAGTTCTGCCCATGCTCTTCAGGCCTTCCCTGTTATTCCAGCCCTGAGCTCCCCACACACAGCCTTTCCCATCCAACTCCTAGTCCAAACCTGCATCTGCTTGCACCTCTGCCAGTGCACCTCAGACCTAAGCCACAGAACCCTCTGCTGTTCCAGCCCTGCCCTAAAAGGTTAAGCAATTCACATCAGTCCTTATCTGACACACCTCAGTCCTGACCTATAGTGATCCCTGCTATTTCAGCCCTACTCTTTACTCCACTGTCTTTTCACAACTTTGACACAATCCAGATGTGCAGATCCCCTACCCCTAACCCCCCCCCCCCCCCCGCGCGCCCGCCCCGTAATTCCAGTCCTACAGCTTCCCACAGCTCCACCAATGCAGCTCACTCTTAAGCCACAGTGGAACTCTCTGCTATTCTAGTCCTGGATCCACCAGCTCTACCAGTGCACCCCCATCCTGAGCCAGCTCTACCAGAGCCTCCCCCCCCCACCAATTATGCTAGCCCCTGGGCCTCTGCTCAGACTGCAATTTATGCCAAGAGTAGTAGCTATGCTGTGGTATAGCCTTGCAGAGAAGTATTCATTAGTGATTAGACTGAGCGACAGAACTCATTTCACTTGTAGTCTGAGGCAGATTTTGCAGCCAAGATCTCCACAGAGGAACAAAGCAAGGTAGTACCCTGATGCAATGTACAGTACTTGTGTATGCTGGGGACATGAGATTGTGGAAAACTAGGAGCACAACCATCTTTAAATACTAGAATTGCCCTTTTTTATCATCCGTTAAAACTGTCCCCTCTCTCCACCTTGTCTCCATTCCTCATGACAGGTCTACACCAGCCAGTGAACATGTGACATGCAAGGGACATCTGGGGTAGAACCTGTCTGTGGGTGAATGCAGGTTTGCATTGCCAATTGATATTCCCCATCAAAACCATTGGCTCAAAGCTGATCAATTAGTCCCCACTTTAAAATCAGCTGTGAAAGAAGAAATGTGATGGGAAACGCTCGACTAATTCTGGGTGCCCAACTGAAAGGCCTAGGGCCTGATGTTGCAGAGAGCACAGCACTGTATAGCACATTATACATTCAATGCTCAGCTCCCATTGACTTCAGCTGCAGTTGGGAGTGCTCAGCACATCTGCAAATCAGGCCCAGAGATCCTCCAGGTCAGGCACCCAGAAAATGTGGAACACACAATTAGTGGCCACCTTTGAAAAGTTTGGTGTAAGTACAATCCTAACAGCATCCCAAGGTCAGAGGGCAGGAGCCATGATTTTCAGCTGGCTTGACCAGTGTACCTCAACACATCGGTCTCATGATCTGTATCTGAACGGTGCTATGTCATATATCATTGGAAAACAAATGACATCCTGGTGATATATAGGATTGTGAAATGTCTGCATTAACCCTGCAGGGGGAGTCATGGGTATTTTCTGACCTTATGATTTAAAGTCTGTATTGGAAGGAAGTGAAGAACTGGTCTCCCCAGCTCTTGAATACAAAGGCAGCACGGCTGACCAGTGACCACAGCATCGCAGTTTATCTACATGGAAAACAGAGCCACCAAAGCTCACAAGTTAGGTGGGGAGTCAGCAAGACCAGATCACACAGGCCTGTGTCTGGCCAGCCTAGTTATCAGCCTTCCTGCCTCTTGAAGTAAGTCTTGAGCTTTGAGAGAGACATTTTCCAAAAGGTTACTGGGCTGTAAAGGGAGGGGCAGAGAACCCCTAAGTTATCCATCACTTGAGGGACTAAAGAGGCCAGAGCTCCTGGGATCACAGAATGGTGGAGCCTTCAGCCAAATGGGTTGAAGTCTCTGGAAACTGATTATAAGTTTGTAACCATATCTACCCTATATTCCCTCTACTTGGTGTTACTTAGCCTATCATGTTTGTTTAGTAAATGTGTTTGTGACAAGGTGCTCCACTCTCCACTAGGCTGGTGCCTCCTAGTGGTGACTCTGGGGACTAGCTCTCTAAGGTCCATGCCCCTTCCTGCACTTGCATGCTGTCATGCCGTCTCAGCCCATCTGCCCTGCTCTCACACCACAAGCTGCTGCTGCCTCTTCATGACTAAGCCCTCTGGCAAGGTCACTCTCTGTGTTTCCCCCTTCCAGGGTATCAATGTCTTTCCTTGCCAGCAGCCCTAGCAGTCTTCCCAGTCACTGCCACATAGAGCCACACCCACAGCAAGTGGCAGGGGAGCCCAGCCCGCCCTCTACTCTGGATTCCAGCTCAGGGACCCTCTAGCCAACAGCCAAGGCCTGTTCTCTTCCAGCCCTCACTGCCTTTCCCATCTTCCTGGCTCCACCGCAGTTTGCCAACCCAAATGCACCTCCCTTCTCCCAAGGAGTGACTGCACAGACTTTCCCAGCTACCCCTGTGGCTTCTAATTTCCTGTTTTTATCAGCTCAGTCCAGTTTGTTCCTTCTCAGCTGGGCTCCCTCACTCCGTCAGGGTGTTACTTGGCCACTGGATTCCTCTCACCTGTGACCCATTGGGTTAATTAGCCGCCTTTTTAGTTGTCTTTAACCCCTTCAGGGCAAGCGTTAGGTGAAGACCCCATCAGTGTTTTTACTTTTTACTATAAACCAGTCCAGTGCTTTGATCCCCTAGAGTGTGTGTTAACTGCAGTAAGGTGGTAAGCTGCTAGTATACTGTTACTTTAAAGGGACCCACAAATTGTATAGCTTCTCTGAGTGTCCCGGGAGAGGGCTGGACACTTCAAGGTAGGTGGGTTTGGGGAATTTTGGGACTGGGACTGTGTTGGCATCACTCATGTCTCAGGTAACTGGGTGACAGAGGCTTGAGCAGGGCTGGTGTGCTGTAGGCAGACTGCTGGGGTAAGAACACAAAACCAGAGGCTCAGGGGACTGCATGATTGTCTGCTGGCTGTTGGTGTCTGGCTGCGAGCCCCAGCAGGAGAGCGGCATTTATGGCACCCAGGGTTACAGGGTCGATGGTGGCACAACCTCTTACCAGTCTGAATTGCACCCCAGAATACGACAGCAAGTGACTTGCCCAGCAACACATGCAAAGTTTGTGGAAAAGGCAGGGATAGACTCCAATTCCCCAGGGTAGCTCAGTCTACAAATATGAAGCCCCCTTAACTCTGTTGTGTCTCAGTTCAACATGGCACCTAAGTAGGGACTTAACTTTAAGCACCTATTTAAATCCACTCCTATTTGGCAGACCTGTTAGGCATTCATTTAACTGCGATCAAGTACTCAAGGTCTGTTAAGTGCTTTGCTGATTCAGGATGTTAATTTATACACAGAATAATACAGAATTACAAAACCTGAACTTGCTCTTTCCATGCTGTACTATTAGGGCTCGAGTCCAAGTCCACTGAAGCCAACGATAGTCTTTCCATTGGTTTCATCAGGCTTGGGCTGAATCCACAGAAAGCCACTAGTGTTCCACAGACTCAGTAACTGGATGGCTGCCCCACGACTTCTGACCTTGGAACTGTTGTCCCGTGGCCTTTCTTTGCATGACGCCCTGTAGACTGGCAGCTCTTCGAGCAAGAACCACTGCTTTTCAAGTGGCATGTACATCTACAGCACTCCTCAGTGAGTAGCTTTGCCACAGGGTGCCAAGTGGTTGGGGGCATCAAAAAGTTGTGCCCAAAATTTTTTTTACACAGTAGAGCACAAAGGGCTGCCACTGCTCCCCACCTCTTGGCTCCAGAGGGGCTGTCCGCGGCGTGGCCAGTCCCTTCCCCATGGGAGCAGCCAGCGGTGGAGCTGGGAAGGGGAGGGTCTAGCACTCAGCGCACCGAGCATAGGCACCCCCTCACCGCTGCCCCAACCCCGCTTTTTCCCCGCCCCATGCCAACCCCTTCCCCAAATCCCAGCCCTGCCTCCCCCAGGCACGCCATGTTTCCCCTCCACCCTCCTCCAGAGAAGCGGAGCGGCGGCATGCTCAGGGGAGGAGGCGGAGCGGAGGAGAGCAGGAGCAGGGAGCTGCCGCATGGTTCTCTGGGTGGAGAGGGGCGGGGAGCTGCCGCAGGGTTCCCCAGGAGGTCAGGGAGCTATCACAGGGTTCCCCAGGCGGAGGGAGGGAGGGGGGGGGGGGGGGCGGGGGGGGGGCGGGGAGCTTCCGTAGGGTTCCCCACGCGGAGGGGGGGCACAAGGTGGAAGTTTCACCTAGGGCACGAAATATCCTTGCATCGACCCTGCACAGGGTCAAAGTAAGGGGAGCAAAAGAACCAGACTGTGACTCAGACAAGTAACAGTCTACTTTCCTCCCTCCCCTGAAGCTAATATCATACCTTGTGCAGATTGCTTTCCCCACTTCGGCGACCTGTGAGCCCAGCAGCACATTGAGGAGATGGAGGTGGAGCAAAGTCTGTCCAAGACCCACACTCCCTATGCACCACGCCCTGCCCTTTCCACCAGGCACAAGTAGCAGGGAGGTAGAGGTGGGCCAGGCTCTACTCTTCTGGGCCTTCTCCAGATCCCCCAATCTTTTTTCCAACTCCCCTGACTGTTTCCCAGTTCACTTCTGCTTCCTCCCACTGCCCCCCCCTATTATGCATCTCAGTCCCTGCATTCAGAGCAAGCTTCCACCACCTCTGGAGTTCTGGCACTTCTTTCTTTAGAACTCCAGCACTCAGAGCCATCCCTAGGGGACGGAGAATCAGGGCGACCATTCTGGGCCTTCTGTTTTGGGGGCCCAGTGGACCAGAGTTACTGGATGGTGCCACATGGGAGCTGAGTCAACGGCTAACTGGGGGAGGCTGCTCCCAGCCCTGGCCCTTCCCTACAAGGGAGAGTGCGTGCCCCGGAGTGCCAGGAGGGTAGCACTGCTGCACCCGCCCCAGCCCTCTGGAGCCCAGCGGCATTGCCAACGTCGGGCCTGGCCAAGGGCAGTGGGGGGAGAGCAGAATATGGACGGGGCCACACCTGGCTCTTTGGGGAGGCACCACCTCCCCTAGCCTTCCCTACTCATCCCCAGCAAAGTGTACATCCCGGAAGTGACATCACTTCCACTCCAGGCCTGCACTCCCCTAGGGATGGCCCAGCCAGCACTGGGCATGCACAGATAATCCTGGCATCTGGTCCACGTCCCAGTGCTGCAGAGGAAGGCAGAGAAACCTCAGGTCTCCCTCTGACCTGGGTGGAAATTCTTTCCTGACCCCAGGTCTGACATCAGAGCATCTGAGCAAGACCCACCAGCCATGCAATGCTTTTGCCATGACCATTTTCCAAGAGTGCACTTGTCTCTATGTCACAGGAGCTTGGGTCTGTACAGGACCAAGGAGCAAAACACCTCTGCTAGCAGCTGGTGGTCAAAGCAATGAAGCTGCTGTGGTCTTCCACTAAACCACTCTCAGCTCTTAAGCCACATTTTAACAATCACAGTAACACATTAATGTAATTAATTGGTTTTGGCCATGTAATTGCAGCTTTGTTTATTGCTCTTCCCTTCTGTTGCTTTTTCATCTTCCGTACAAACAAAGGGAAGAAAGAATACATCTGCAGAGTTTATTTTGTCTTTAACTGTCAACTTTCCCTTAATAAATCATCCACAGTTCCACATTAGTGAATCTGGGAGTAATTATATAACCTGCCAAAGCAAAGGCGGAGGTGAAAGGAAAACTACCCAAGGCCTGACGTTAATGAATATATGTTTACAATTAATGGAGAATGATTACAGGTGCTGATGTGAGGGGCTGTGGCTGCAGTCACCAGAAGATTGGTGATCATGGAAGAAGCTGTGTGTGTTCCCCAGTGTCCTTCAGACAGAGAACAACGGGAATGGTCGGGGATGGGGGATCTGAGTAAGTCTGAATACTAAGGGATTGTCTATGTGGCGGAGCAATGTGCTTTCCAGGGGTGGGAGTTCTAAAGCTCACTAACATACTGCTCATTAATTGGTGTGTGTGTAGACCCTGCTGGTGTGCATTACAAGTTCAATGTACTTCATTGAAGTACAGTAGGGAGACAGTCCTATGTCAAAGCACACTAGGGATCCTTCCGTGCACACCAGTAGGGTCTATGCAGACCAGTTCATATGCAGCATAGTTAGTGTACTTTTGAAATCTTATCTCCAGAGAGCACATTGCCCCACTGTGTGGGCAAGTCCTCATCTATTCATTTTAGCAGGTGAGGGGATGAAGGGTAACCACCCTAACACAGTGTGGTTTTCTGTGGCTGTCTAGTGGCCTGTCATAAACATACAGCTAATGGTAGCATAAAATCCCTCCTGGGTATCTGTATTGAATCTTTATCTGTAAGGGGTAAGAAGCTCAAATGACCTAGTTGGCACCTGACCAAAAGGGCCACTGAGAAAAGAAGAAACTTTCACATCGGGGCCCCTCATCCACCCGCACTGGTCAGAACCTTATTGACTGTGGTGAGAATCAGAAAACTGGAACAATGTGATGGCCACTAAAATCAGGCTTTTCTAGTTTTCCAATTTTCACCACAATAGGTAGGCTCAAAGGTGAGTAGTGGGTCTGGGGGAGGGGGAGCCACTGTGGTGGTAACAGGCTCAGCTAGGGGAAGTGCAATGGTGGAAAGGGACCTACTAGCCTTAAATAGGGTGACCAGATGCCCCAATTTTATAGGGGCAGTCCTGATTTTTTGGTCTTTTTCTTATATAGGCTCCTATTATTCCCCACCCCCGTCCAGATTTTTCATATTTGCTGTCTGGTCACCTAGTCCTAAACATCACCATAATCCCTAATCCTAATGTCACTGTCTCACCTCACTAACCGGAGAGACTATGCCTCCTTTCTATACACCTCTGGGAGGTCACACGTCACCCCTTCATCCTGAGTCACCAAATGGTGATTTTAGTGCAAATCAGGCCTTTCTAATTTTTCAGACAGTCTGTAGGGTTCTGCCCACTGGTGCCCAAAACATTCCCATGCTCTTTGGAATTGCTTGGAGGTGGTTTTCAAAGTTATCTTGTTATGGACAGGCAAATAGAAATGCCATTGAGCTGGGAGCAGGGCACACATTGCTTGGCCAATGATTTCTTCCTTGTTGGCCAATGTACTGATACGACCAGGTCTCCAGCCAGCATCTCGCTGCAAAGAGAACAGGGAGGAAATCATCTCTTTCTTCCTTGTACTAGTAACACATCTAGGTTTATGTATTTTCTACAGTGAGGAAGAGAAGTAGAAGCAATCCATAAAATTTTCTCTATAATGGATTTAGCGCTGAAGAAAGATAGCCCTGGAGACTGAAGGCTACTGTCTCTCTCCAAAGCAGGTACATAGAGCACAGATGTCAGTGCAAGCCTCCCCCTCATCCCCTGCAAATGTACCACAACTGTAGTTGTGCCAATTATTTGTGATGCCATTCAAAATGCTGGAAATGGGAATGTTTTCATATTTGGGTGCCTACTCCATGCTGATGGACTTGTGTGGGAGATTTTGCTTTGCACATGAGCTCAGTTGAAACCAATTTCTCATGAACATAGACCCAGTGTTTGGAAACATGAAAATACATCATGATTTCACATGCTTTAGCAGCCAAATTACCATTGCAAAATTTCACAAAATTTCATGAAAAAGCTACATTTGGGGTTCATGTGAAAAAAGGCCAAACAAAATCGCAAATGAATCCATGATACTTTTACTTAGCCTTAGCTCACAAACTTGACTTGGTAGGGCCACTTACACAGTGTTGAGAAGGAAATCAGATGTCTAATGGCCATTCAGTTTTTGCACCTCTATTGAAACACCCAGGAAGGGTTCTGATTTGATCTAAGAAATTAAATCTCTCAATTGCTGCTTTTCCAATAGTACTAGAGTTTACTGATCATTTACGATGAAGAAAAGAAGACTCAAGAGGCATCATTTCTCTGTTGACTGATCTTCAAAAGGACTTTGATGTAGGGGAAATCAGTGGTATTTTTTTTTCCCTTCATTTTTTTCTTGGGGACTAAACTTTATAACTTAAGTTTTTAATGAGGAAGTGTCTCTAGCTTTCACCAATGGGTGCCGGCTAACAGAACACATGAGCCATGGCAATTAAAATGAGGAAGGAAATGAAAAAAATACCCCCAAAATATGGAGTAAGATTTTAAATGCCCCATGGAAGTTCATGGTGAATTTTTCCTAGTGAGAGAAAGACTAAATAAATTGCTTCACATGAACGCCATGAGACCCAGTCTCCTATGCTAACTGAAGGCAGCCTGGCCAATCTGGATTTGCTTCACTCCAGGGGCTGGAGTAAATGTCTTTACGTTTGCTTTTGAACTCAGGACTAGGAAGGAATTGTTTATTCTGATCAATTTTAATAAGAAAATGACAATTTGTCACTGCCAAAGGTTTTGACGGAAACATGCTGCTTTTGAAGCAAATTTCAGCAGGATTATTTCTCAGGTCCAGGATGGAATTTCTGTTCAGAGACGCCCTCCCTTGATTAGCCAATAACTCAGTGGTTAGGGCATTTATGTGGGATTTGGAAAATCCTGGTTCAAGTCCATGCTCTGAATCAGACCAAGCAGTGATTTGACCCTGGTTTTCCTATACCTCAGCTGTACAGGTTACAGATACAACAGATTACAGATGCAACTTCAAACATTGCCAGGGAAAGCAGGCACCCCTTCCATCCCTTGAGCCCAATAACACTTGGTTGTATAAGAGGTAGGCTGGTCCTCTGTTTAGGCCCCAAGCATAGGCCACAAGAGATCTGGGTTCCATACTCTGCTCTACCACTGACTTCCAGCATTGCATAAGTCATTTAGTACTTCTGTGCTTTAGAGTCCCCTGGGAAACAAAGATGGTAACCTTTCCCTCTTGTTGTGGGCTGTTGTGAAGATGAATATGTTAACGACTCTGAGGTGCTCAGATGATATGGCAATGACGACCATAGATGTACACAGCATATTCAGGGTTTCAGAGATGAACCAGAACATGGTACCTAGGGAGGCTGGGGAATCCTCACCACCGGAGGTTTCGACAAGCACATTAGTCAAACTTCTTCTAGGTATGTTTGGTTCTGTCTGTATGTGTGGTGGGATGGACTAGATGATCTCTTGAGACAACTTCCAGTCCTGCATGTCTATGATCATTAACCCCATTTGACAAATGGGAAAACTGAAATGGTAAGTGATTTGCTTAAAGAGAAAATTAGTAGAATATAAACCAGGTATTCTGATAACTGATCTACTGCTGTAACCACTAGGACACTTTGACAGAGTGCTGAGTAACAGCCACTGAGGCAACACCCTAGTCACTGCAGCTCTACTTAATTATTGCAAAGCAGACCTCATTAAAAAGAGCTGTATCTTAGTGCTTGTCTTCACATACAGTGCTACAGCAGTGCAGCTGAATTAGTGCACTGTTGTAGCACTTTAGTGAAGACGCTATTATGCCAACGTGGAAGCTTCTCCTGTCCACGTAGTTAATCCACCTCCCTGAGATATGGTAGCTATGTGGGTAGGAGAAGCTCTCCTGTCAACATAATGCTGCTTACATGGGAACTTAGGTAGGTAGAACTTTGTTGTTTTTCACCCTCCTGAGTGACATAGTGTAGACCTGGCCTAATTGATGGGCTGAGGGGAACTGAGAGGCTAATTAGGCCAGTAGGCAGATGATACAAAAGGCACAGGAAGGCTGTGGGAAAAGGTGGGGAGGAAACAAATAGCTCCTGACACAAGAGCAGAGCGCTTCCTACCCCTGAGGGATGAGGTTACACAGAGCACAAGGGCTGGTGGGAACTAATATTGTAAATAAACTGCACATGTTGTTTTACCAACAAGGTCTCTGAGCTGTGTGTGGACCTGAGCAGAGGCAGGAGCCAGAGGGCCTTGCCAGAGATACCATCTGTGCTTGTTGAATGGCTCACAACTTCACCTCGCCAGCAGGTGTGCAATAGCTGGAGTCCCATTTATTCTATATGCAGAACTTTGTCATTTTAGGAATCTTATTGCAAATCTGCTAGCCATAATCAGCTCTGCATGAATCCTCCCCTTCCTCTGGCTTTCTGTGTCATGCCTGTAGGACATCAGCCAAGCAAGCTCTCCATCACCGCATGGAAGGGTTTGCAAGCTGTTCCTGCTGCCCTTCTTTATGGAAAGCTGATGTGAATTCTCTTTCATGCAATTCCTCAATTTCTCTGCCCATATGTACTCGCTGAGCTGTCATGAGTCATCTCGCTGTGACCTGTTGCAGATTGCTTAGTGCTGAAGCCAGGGCTGACAGATATCCTTTCCTTTTGAAGAGTGAATTTGGAGCTGGTCACAACCCTAGAGATGTATTTTTTTCCAATCTCTTTCTCCCCAGCAGGGATATAGCATGGGCAGCCCTGTTACCACAAGCAGCCCTGCTGCTCTCCCATCTGTGACCTAGCAGGACCACCCATACAAACCTTGGTTCTGATCCAGAGACTGCCAGTCAGGGCACTTTGGTGCCAAATGGTAATTGTGGATGCATGCCTTCTAGAGCTATTCTGAGACTGACCCTGCCTTTCAATCCTTCTCTCCATCATCAGTGCAATTCATAGATTTGTCACCTAGCACTCAGAACCCTCTGGTAGATAATACGTAGCTCACAAAGTGCTTTACAAAGGACATCAAAATCATTATACACATTTTACAGATGGGGAAACTGAAGCATCGTGTAATATGTTGTTCATGGTCACCGAGCAGGCCAAGGGCAGAACTGGGAATAGAACCCCAGTCCTGTAATTCTCAAGGTCCATCCACTAGGACGCATTGCCTTCCAAAGCAGATGGGATCTGTCACAGGGTGTGGGGGAGTCCAGTTCCCACACCCCCACTTCCTGGGATTCACAGTGACTCTTAGCCAGCCTGTAGATCAGAAGGTTTATTTGAGATGACAGGAACACAATCCAACTCAGAGCTTGTCAGTACAAACAGAACCCCTTACTCAGGCCCTTCCAGGGGGGCAGGGAGATAAGACCCCAAATCTGGGCTCCCTCCTCTTCCCCAGCCAACTTCTTACCCCCTCAGCTGAAACTGCTCCCTTTCACCCTTCCCCCCGGCCACTCCCTCAGCCTTTGTTCACCTTCACACTCAGGCAGAAAGCCTCCCCTCCCCCCGACCAGGGAGGTCAGGGTACAGTCCAGGTACATTTCCTCCCGAGACCTCCTGCTCTCTGCTCGTGACAGGATCATAAACCCAAGCCATGGCTGTAAATATCTGAATACTGTCTTTACTAAATAGGCAGAAGTAGACTAGAGAAAGTAGAAACATTTTCATTTAAATGTTTGATGAAATATGGCTTTTTCAATTAAATTAAAATTTTTGTTCCTCTTTTTAATTGAAATATGAAAAAGTTAGTTTTTCACTTGGCTTTTTCTCCCTCCTTCTTCTGTTCCTTTTTGCTTCCTCTCATCCTTTGGGGAAGAAGAGGGAAAAAAGCAAGAGAATGAAATAACTGAACCTCCCACTTTTTCTATTTTCAAACCCTGGGTTTTTTGGGCGTTGCTTCACTGAAAAACTTCAAGATTCAACAGATGATTTCAAACAAAGTGAAAGTTCTCATTTCATTCAAACTTTTTCTTATGAAACAAATACCAGTGCTATTACTGAAGTTCACCATGGTGTTCTTAATACCTTCTAATGATGTATTTAAGAAGGATTTTCTGTATTATTGGTTAAAATATTGTACAGGGAGGAAATTGTGTGACTGCTATTTTAAGTACACATGACATGGGCCCAGCAGTTTTTAAATGAAGTGTAACCCTTCTTCCCATCAGAGTTGGCAGCAACAAGGGCCAGGTTCAGTATCTAGGTGGTTCTGTTCCAATAACACAATGCAAAACCAGCTTGGGCCCCCACCCAGTGACCTGGGACAACCACACAGCACCCCTCTGAGTGCCTCTAAGAGGTAATACTTCCCCTCTTGCAAGCATGGAGTCTGGGTGTACTAAAAGCCTTTTAATAACAAAGAAACAATGTAGCATCATACTGGGGAACCACCACAAACAGGATTCATTAAACAAATGATGAACCAGAACCCCCCCCTCCATCCCAAGCAAATGGGCTGTGTCCTTTTCCTTTGGTTCTTAAGTCCCAAAAGTCCCAAAAGTCTCTGGTCAGTGGAGCCCCAGAGTTCAAAAGTTCATCTGCAGAGTTTTGCTCCCCTAAACCTGGGCAGAAATGTGGGGATTTTAAGGGGCACTTTACATGGTTCAATGCCAACTGTTCCACCTCTCTGTGGGATTCTGCTGCAGCCTTCCCTGGGAGCTGCTCCGCTCTGCTCCACCAGCTGCTCAGCAATATGGCTTCAGCCACCACTACTTAACACAGCACTTAGTTGTGAAACACACAGAGCAGATGTCACAGGCAAATTGCTGGATAAAGTGTATGAAAGAGAAATTGAGCAGTGTACAAAAGGTTTGTTAACTGGAGTCTTGATGGCTGGAGAAATATCCATGGTGATTCTGTTGTATGTGCTTGTGACAACAAGAGAAGGGAATGTCTTCCTTACAGAAACAATTGATACATCAGGAAATGCAGACACAGAGGAAAACTTACAAGAAGTAGCAATAAAGCTATAACAAACTGAAGAAAAAAAAAGTAAATGTCTAGTATGTAGCTTGGTCACAGACAATGCTGCAAATGTATCCAAGATGAGAATAAATTTAGAAGAGTGAAAAGAGTCCCAAGCTAACAACATACAGTTGCAGTGCTCATTTAATGCCAAAGACTTCAGTGTTCCAGAAATAATAGTTAATGTTGCTGAAACTGCAAAACACTTTGGTAACAACCACTGTGCAGCAACTGCTCTGAAAAAAGTGGGAGAAACCAAGCTAACTCTCCCACAAGACGTGCAATGGAACTCAGTAGGACTGTTTTGAGCTCTATATCAAGAACTGGCCTAATCGGATGACAATTTGTGAACAAAATTGCGAAAAAAATAGATGGCACTGTCACAGCAAAAGTTCGACATTGGGCTTAAGAGAAATGTTGAATACCTGCTTAGTACCCTGAAGCCTATTTCTGTAGTCTTGAACAAAATACAGGGAAATAGCTGTTTTATTGCTGATGCTGTTGAAATTTGGAAGGACTGAGTGAACTTTTAAAAAGAAATATGCAATGAAAGGACAGTTAAATTACAAGCATTAAAAAACCAAATGGGACAAGCACTTTCTCAATACTTGGTACCAGGGTCAAACCTTAACCGCTGAAGAAGAAGAGTTGGCTATGACATGGACATTGAGGAATCATCCCTCCATAATACCAACTATAACAAACTTCAGAGCTAAGGGTGAACCATTCAAGAAATACATATTTGCAGCTGATGTTTTAAAGAAAGTCACACCGCTGAACTGGTGGAAGTCACTTAAGCACTTGGATTCAGAGACTGTTCAAGTGATAATCTTACTTTTAAGACTATATTTCCTTCCTTTGGACTAATCCATTCCAAACTGAGAAATCATTTGGGACCTGAAAAAAAAACAACAAAAAAACAGGAAAGCTTGTTTTTCTTTTCCAGATTATGAACAAATAGGAAAATGAAGGCAAAGACGACTGAATTAGCTGCAGAAGCCAATATATTAAGTTTCTCGAATTGACCTGGCTGACAGTATTTAAATGTTGGGTTTTTTTTAAAAAAAATTTCATTTAACTATTTTAGAACAATTAACAAAAACAAAACAGATTTAAAAAAACTTGAATGTTTAAATTAAAAAATTTATATACTTGTTTTGATAAATTATGTTTGTTGTTGAAGAAAACAATCCAGAATATATAATATTGTTGTTTTTAGCTAAATAAAACAATTTAAATGTCTGTCTGGTGATGTTCTCCTCCTAATACAGCCTGGCAAGAAAATCCTCCAAATATTAATGATTAACCTGTTGAATTGGAGATATTTATGAAGTCACTGGGAGCTGAACTATCTGCTTCAATTAACTTTAGTAAATGAAATAACCAATAATTCATTTTTGATATAGCTACAAAACTAATCGGAAACATTTTCAAAATAAATCACTTTACAAATGTATAGTGTGTACCTTCTAAAAATGAAACCTATATCTCAGTTGTGAAGAATATGTATTAAAGTTATAACAACAACAAGAATGCACTTTTAAGTAGAAATTCATGATTTAAACTAATTCCTGATTAGTGATTTAAATCAAATTCACCCTGGGTTTTGCCACCATGTTACCAAGGAAGTGACTGCAGAGCTCTTCCCTCTCTCTTTGCCAGCCTTCTGTTCCAAACTCCCTCTCTTTATAGCACCACCATCACCTCCCCAGTAGGGCTGCAGCTTTCGTTACTTCTGGCCCACTGTCCATTTGGTGTTAGTGACTTTCTCATGTCCTCCCTGAGCCTTTCACCCTCACAGAGTTGAAGCTTGGGGAACAACAAGAAGTCTATTTCAATTTGAACCCTCAGTAGGGATGGCCCAGGATGTTTGCATTAAATAAGGAATGGCTGAAAGTGAACTGGGAGAAAGTCTTCCCCATCATTTTTCTTTTTGAAATGCCCCTGCTCTGCTTGCTCAGGGATGAAAGCAGAAGGACCAAAATGCTATGAGAAATATTGGAGGTCCCATGAGAACAGCCTGATTTACAGACAAAGAAAAAGGATTGGTCAAATTTTTGCACTAAAGACTTGTTGTAGAAAATCTTTTTTTAAGCAAAAGTTTTTGCAAAATACCCCATCAGTTTTTTCTGCTTTCTGCAAAATTTCACATTTTAATCAAAATTTTCAATTGATATTTTAATCACTATCAACATTGTTGACAAAAACCTGGGTTTCACTGGGAACATGTTTTGTTTAATAAGAAATCTCATTGATAACCATATCTTCCTCACCCCCACAAAAAACAGAAAATGAGTCCATTTTGAGCCATGCAACTTCAAAATGTTGACGGTTATTTAACTTTCCCATTTTTTTTAACCAGTTTCTCAGTAGGCTTTGGGATCCTGCAGATAAACATCCATATTTTGGGGTGCTGATGTGAACCAGGTTGAAACTTATAGACTCCCCTTGGTAATAGTTAGACAAATAAACTCTTAGACTTCAATGGACTGCTGCTGTGAGTAACTGCTCACTAATGGGAATAAAGAGATTACAGCTTGGCCCTTTAAAGTTTGCCTCTGTGTTACTGTAATTGATTTACCTTAGACATAAAGCCTGCAGCAAAATAAGAAACAAGAGAAATGCTATTTACCTACCTAACAATGGTGTTCTGAGGCTTAATTCATTAATATTCTCAGATCATGCTGACCGCCTCCAGGATAAAAGGTGCTAGAAAGGACATACTATTAATTTTGTGGTTTATTTCCGATTACCGAGTTCAACATTTGCACTTTTCCTTCCAATTACACAATTCTAGCACATACTGTTTTCTGTTTATGTTCCCCTTCTAATACTCTTGATGAAACTACAGAGAGTTAGTATCAGGGCTGCATGGTTTAACACTTAAAAGTCACCAAATCTTAAAGTTAAAGTTGCATGCATACCTTATCTCTACCCTTTGGAACACATACTAAGATTTTCAAAGCAATCTAAAGGAGTTACTCAATGGGAACTGGGCACCTGACTTTGACAATTCCAGCCACAGTTTTTAATGACAGGACCCCTTCTATTTCCCAGATAAAACTACTTAATTTATTATTTATAACACCTGGTCATGGATCAGGATCCCATTGCTGTAGGTGCTATACAAACACAACAAAAAGATGGTCCTGTTTCAAAGACTTTATGATCTAACTACTATTAGATTACAATTTCATTTCATTCTGCCCTACAGCTTTGGAGTATGTCAACAGAGCAGAGAAAAATCTCTTGTCACTGAGGCTCAGAACCGAGGTCAATTGACTCAAGTTTGTGGGACAATGTAGATGTTCCTGCTCAGGAGGGAGTCCGGGCTCTGACACTCACCCCGCTCTCCAGGTTTCAGAGCCCTGGCTCCCACCCCAGTAGGAACTTCTACATTTGTATTTTTAGCATCCCAGTCTGAGCCCCCAGAGCTCAAATCAATTGAGCCAGGCTCTGGGACTCAGTGCTGCAGATTTTTCTTTGAAGTTTAGACATACCAAAGGATATGTAATGCTTGGCACATTCCAAACAACTCTTGCATACTCACATGGCTTTCTTCACCTTTTCTTTGCATTCTTCCCTTGTTGTTCTCCTACTGTAACCTGGACCAGGTGGTATTCCAACTCCTACCTTCAGGAAAAGGACTTGCAAGCACAAAAACAAGACTGTCTTGTAGCAAAGCCACATGAGCAGATGTTAGAAGAGGTGGGCTCTATTTCTAGCTTTGCCATGGGCTGTGTGACCTTGGACAAATCACTTACATCCAGAAGCTGTCTCCATTTTTGAACCACAGTTTGGATCTGTAGCAGGGGTGCACTCACCTTTTATGAGCACCCTCTTGGCTGAGGGTGTGCCTGCACTTTCTCTCTGGTTGTCCCTGCTCCAGGATAGAGCAGTGCCTCAGGGTTCTCTCCCTGGAGACAATGTCTTCACCCTCTTGGCTTCCTGGCTACAGCTTTCCAGCTGGGTCATT
Source organism: Dermatemys mawii (assembly GCA_007922305.1). Taxonomy (NCBI): domain Eukaryota; kingdom Metazoa; phylum Chordata; order Testudines; family Dermatemydidae; genus Dermatemys; species Dermatemys mawii. Next base: position 38,324,123 of record ML677366.1, read on the forward strand.
ACAGTTCAGTTGAGGGTGCCTTAATGTCCAGGCCACTTCCCCCAGTGGCTAATAGGAATGGGGAGGACCTAGGCCCACCCACTATTCCAGGTCCCAGCCCAGGGACCTTGTAGGTAAAGGGACACAGCAGACAGCTGGTATGTTAGATGGCTTCTCAAATTCCCTGGACCCTTTCCCCACATCACTGCACCATCTTCACCTTACCTCAGTGCCATGTCCTAATGGAGTACCAGCAACCAGGTCAGGGTTCCTGCTCGCTCTCCCCAGCTTCTAACAGCACTGCCCTATCTGGAGTTCTGCAGCTCCCTCAGCCAGCCACACTCCTACAGCTCCAACAAGAAACTTAACTCCTTCTGGCCCTGCACTTCTTCTTATACTAGGCTGCTGGGCCCCAATTGGCTGTGTCCTACATAGACTCTCTAGGCAGTTTGGAGGACCATCTCCATTGCCCTTTTTTGGGGCAGATGTGGCAGGGCCACGAGGCTTCCAGCAGGGGTTCTCAGAGGTTCTGGTATACAGGGTCACTAAGACATCTGCTGGAGAGCAGAAATATACACCTGAAGGGTGAAATTCCTCTAGAAGGGTGAAATTCCTCTAGAAGGAATCAGCAGAACAAAAACTAGCAGTAAAGCAAAATTCTTTCATCCATTCTCTGGGAAAAATCCTGGCCCCACTAAAGTCAATGAAGAAACTCCCATTGACTTCAAAGAAGCCAGGATTTCATCCTTTGTCTGTTTCCAAAATCTCCATTCAAATTATTTCCTCTGTATCTTTTCGTTTCTCTCCACCTTTGCTGTGCCCTGAATAATTTAACTTTGTGGCTGAATTAGGAAACTAAAGAGTCAAAAAACAAAGAGGGAGAATTCAGAAAACATTATTGAAAAATGTTTCCCTTTTAAAAAATGTTTGAAATTGTGATCTTTCAAGAATTAAAAAAATACAAAACAAGCAACAACAAAAACCCAGCTCAACAGTGAAAAAAATAAGGAGTTATTCTGGTAAAACTTCATCAACATTTCTTCCCAGTTTTCCCTAGTTTTCCCATTGGGGTCAGTGAGAGTCTTTCTATTTCACTATTTCATTAGGAGGGAGCCAAAGCACTGGAAAAGGTTACCTAGGAAGATGATGGAATCTCCCTCCTTAGAGGTTTTTAAGACCTGGCTTGACAAAGCCTGGCCTGGGATGATTTAGTTGGTGTTGATCCTGCTTTGAGCAGGGGGTTGGACTAAATGACCTCCTGAGGTCTCTTCCATCCCTAATCTTCTATGATTCTACGTTCTATTCCCAATCCCCTCTGGCCTATAGTCCTTCTCTCTGTTCCTCTTGCATAGATTTAAAAAGGGCCCTTACTGCACAGGTGGCTAATTAAATGTCGGCTTATTAAAAAAACACATTTTGTTTGAGGTTTAATAGCTCAGCGAGATACAGCAGCTGCAGTGGCAGTAAATAGAAATCATCTCAAATAGCAGCTTCAGCAGAAGGATGTGTCTTAAGGAAGAAACAGCCACATTCCTTTGATCTTCCTGGAGAAGAAGGAGACTCTCTCTTACCTCTGGCCTGGGGCTGGGAGCCACTCTGTGTACACGGCACATCTAAGCCTGGGGCTGTGGGACCTCGGCTTGTGGACTCAGATTTTCCAAGCATCAGTACTGCATTGTAAACCCGCGTTGACAGTTGCTGGACTCAGGTCTCACAGATGTGCTAATGGGGCCACACTGCACTGTGCAGACCTTCTGATTTGGGTGTGTGGCTTGAGCTGTGTCCACACTGCAAAATGCTGGGACTTAGACCCTAGTCACAGCGGAGCCTGGGCTCTGATCTATCCTCTAGCAGGGTTCTAGGACTGGCTCCTGAGTCAGACTGATCTGTGTGCTGTGAGAAGTGGGGCTTGGGCTCAGACCTGAGTCAGAGAGCCTCAGACATGGAAATGTTTTTCATAGAATCATAGAACATTAGGGTTGGAGGAGACCTCAGGAGGTCATCTAGTCCAACCCCCTGCTCAGTTTTAATCTAGCTAAGTAGGATGTATTAGGTGTACAAGGGTGAACTGTTCTTTGCTTCACACAGAGTTAGGTTGGTCAGGATCTGGTTAACAGGCAGGCGTCGGAGAGAGCAACCCACGTCACATGTTTTCCATGGGGTGATCAGATGTCCAGTCCAGAACACCAGGTGAAAAAGGGACCCTGGTGGCTCCGGTTAGCACTGCAGACCAGGCCATTAAAAGTCTGCTCGGCGGTGCTGTGGGGCTAAGGCGGGCTTCCTACCTGTCCTGGCTCTGTTCTGTGCCCTGAAAATGGACAGAAGGTCAGGCTCCTAGGTCGAGCCGGGAGGGAGGGTAGGGTCATGGGGCTCCACGCACTGCCCCTGCCGCGAGCACCAGCTCCACACTCTCATTGGCTGGGAACCAGGAGAGGGAAGGGAGAAATGATTTCTGGTGTGGAGGAGAGAGGGGAAGGGATTTTAAAGGGGGAGAGAGAGAGTGAAGGAAAGTTTAGAGTGAGGGGAAGGAGAATAGGAATCAAGAGGCAAAGCAGTAGATTGAAGAAAAATGGTGGAGGGGGAGCAATTTATGTCCCAGGGCAATATCCTGCATTGGCCATCTTTGGAGAGGTCTGTCCTACTGCAGCTAGAGGTCCAGACTGAGATTTCCATGGGTGACAAAGGGAGTTGGGAGCAGAAGTCCCATCTCCAAAAGTGACTGAGACACTACCTTAGGCACATTTTCCCCTGGTGCTGGATTTTCAAAGGCAGCTAAAGGAGGCCAGCACACAACTCTTGTTGAAGTCAATGGGATCTGAGTCCCTAACTGCCTCAGGAAAACCCAGCCTGAGCAAAGCAGCTGAGCTAGTCCTTCCTATAGCATGTGCTGAGCGGAGCTGGGGATCCCAGGACCGACAGCTTTTTCTGAACTGAAGCACTGAACTGCTGGGTGGTTGACGTAGCCTGGTAAATATTCCATGTGCCTTTCAACTTTCCCCGATGGAAGGGGCATTAGCTCCTGGGCAAAACATGCCAAGCAGATGAAAGCAGATGCAGGAAGCACTGACTAAAATCCCACATGCTGTCAGCCAAAGGACTTCACCAAGTGGATAAAGACACCAGTTCTTCACAGCAAGGACTACCTCTCACTAGGTGCACGGAGGGATTCACAGCTTGGCAGTCCCAGGTTTGAGACCCACTGGGCTTTACAGTAGGGAACTGGTTTGGGGCTTAGATTAACTCAGTTCTATCCTCAGCTCTGCACAACGCACCCCTCCATGCCTTGGGTTCCCCTGCCACTCTTTCACTGTCTCTATTTAGCCTGTAAGCATGATATTCATTTGAAATTGTTAGTGACAGGGTGTGCAGAAGAATTCACAGATACATAGGAATCTGATAGGGGCCACAATGTGAACACGTCTGCTGTTACGTCTGCAACAACATCTTCCAAAAGTAGGTCACCTCAAAGTGGGGAGCCAATCCAGCTACTTTGTGAATCACTGCTATTGCCTTGTGCTACTCTACAGTGGACAATGCATGCTCAGTGTGGGAATGATCCTTTCATGCTAAGAAACTAGACCCTGTTCTAAATGACAGCTGTCATGTAATGAGAGGATATCTAAAGCCAACACCAAAGAATAGCCTGTACTTCCTGATTGGCACTGTTCTCAGGTGGAAGGTAGCAAGCCAAAGGGAAATATCACGGCAGACGGAAGACCCAATGAATCCGTTATACGGTTGCACAGAAGTAATCAAACACCTTACATCACGAAAGAGTTTTACAATCAGTGCTGCGCCTTTGGATACAACAGCTGGCAATACAGTGTGACTGAGGTTACAGAATGAAAGACTACGCGCAGTCAAACACACTTAAATAGCTCTGGAACCCCAGGAAGACCTTTCTAGAGGGGCTGATACAGACTGTTCTATGTGACGATGCCTGAACCACCTGTGAATGCAAACTGGCAGATCAAAGACTAACATGATCAAACGGGGCTATTGTAATACATATGAGTACGGTGAAGTGCAAACTGTGGAGCACTTGCTCATTTGCCAACTCCTAGGGGAGATCTGTACGAAGGAGGACCTTGCAACAGTGATGGGAAGAGCCACTGCTTGTGCATGGTTCTGGAAAAACATCTAGTTGTGATAAGGACAGGAGAAGAAGTCTGTGAGCCCTTAGGGGCAGGGACTGTCTCCCACTATATGTGTGTACAACACCTAGCACCATGGGGACCTTATCTCAGCTGGGGCTTCTGTGTCCATCCACAACACAAAGAATAAGAAGGAAATAATGTTTTGCCTAATAACTCACCCATATTTCCAGACAAGTTCCCTGATCTTGAGCACCCAAGCTTATTCAATTTCATTGTAAAACTCAAGGCAAAGGAGATCTTTTCTGCCTTGTCTTTATACCTGTCTGCTGCTATTATTGATCACATGGCTAAATGCTATTTATTCATCCTAGAATGTCTGCTTAATGTAATTCATGCCATATGCTGTCTGCTCTCTTGGAGTAGTTAAGGCCACAAAGTGTTTTGGGAACCAGTTTGCATGAAGGATGCAGTGCAGAATAAAGATGCATTGTAACTTGCAGTGTTTCTAGAGACAGATGGTGCAAACATCTCTTTTGCAAGGGGTAGCAGTGCCATGCAGTGACTGGAGCAGAGGGCTGGGAGGCAAAAATCCTGGATTCTATTCCTTGTGCTGTCACTGACTTGTTCTATGAGTTGGAGCAAATTGCTTCTCTCTCTGCATGGGCTCTCTCTTCCTGGGGTATCAAAAACAGAGTTCTGGGAGGTCATGATGCCCCCACCCCCATTTTTTCTTTAAGACAAGGCAGGAGGAGGGATCTCAAAGTTTTCTTTTGTTGTAATGCAGACTTTCGAAAAGCACTGCCCACCCGTAAACCTCCAAGGGCACAGTTCTGAGAGGTCAGGAGTGCTTGTTAAAGTCTATTTACAACTTGAGGGCTTTCAGATCCTCCAATGAATGGTGCTGAGGCACACAAAGGATCATCATTACTCTAGAACTAATACAAATTGCTGACTAGGGAAAATTCTATCTCTTATCGGTAGAAGCACACAGGGGAAAGTTTGACAAGCTCACTTTTCAGTTCACGTTTTATATTAAGGTTTGGTTTATAGACAGCTTCTAAAGGGTTAATGGCTGATAGATGTTATAAGCATGTTACAGACAGGAGTGGCAAGTTACAAATGGTTATAAGCACATTGGCAAAAGGGCTTATAGCTGATTAACAGCCATGGCTGTTGACTAACAGCCATCTATAACCACTGATTAGTCAGGCATCAAAATATGTGTTACTCCTCTTAAAATAGAAACTTAAAATAAAGTGTGATTGGGCCCCACAAACACATCCAGATCGCTCCACCCATGCTCATGTTGTATAGCTGATGTTACTCTCCTGCTCTGGCTGGACCTTATGAAACCATGAGAGCATTGTGTGTAGGCATGCAGAGTATGGGCAGAGCATGGGAATGTGTGTATGCATGTGATGATGTATGCGCCAGGGTATGAGTCAACGGAGGATGTGCGAATGAACACAGAACAGTCCTGTCATCCCACAGTCCCCCTTCCTTGGCTCTCAACCCTGGAGGCCTCTTCCGAAGGTGGTGCTGGATCTGGGAAAGGAGTGGATTCAGCTCCACCTGGCCCCAGAACCCTGGACCCAAATCAATTATTGGGGAACTTCAGATCTGGCTCCCAACCTTCCCTCTGTGCTTTCATCCTGTCACATGTTGGGGTTTGCAGCAGCTCCATGGTTCCAGATAAACTCTGCAGTGGAAACTGGATTGGCTCAACATGTGTCTGGTAGGACTTCCTTTTCTGAAAGCCTGCAGGAAACAATGAGCTGTGCAAGGCTCATAATCCTCCCTCTCACCCCTCTTTTCTCTCTCCTCCCTCCATGGCTGTCGCTCTCTCGTGAGGTTCATGGACAGCCCCGGGGTGACTTCTTCCTGATCTCTTCCTCTCACTCACGGGCACTTGTGGGTGGATCAACTCCCCAGTGCCTCCAGCAGGCTCCCAGCAGGGAGTGGGTATGGAGGAGGGACCCACAGGAGACCCCAAAGTCCCATCCTGCTACGTCTTCAGTGCCTTCAGGTGAAGTACCTACATGAACAAAATAAAGATGTCACCTGCCTGAAGCAATTAGTCCAAGACTCTGTAGGATCCTGCCAGGGGAAGGGAGGGGGTCTGTGGTATGCGCAGAGAGATTTCACAAATGCTGCTGTCAAGCTCTGTGAAGATGTAATTGGGCCTGACAGCAGCATGGTTAATCAGCAGCTTGTTCTCTGGATAGTCCTGTCACACTACTGAGTGGACTCAAATGAAGAAGGGCAGTGCTGGAAGCATGTGCACAATTACAGCCAAGGCTAATGAAACAAAGGGCACTGCAGCTTTTGGGGTACTAGTCCATCATTTACCAAGACCCTGACATTCTGGGGCAGCCCAGAAGTTGTTAAAGGCCAAAGGGGCTGTGGAAGCCTGGAACTCCTTCTGAGGCAACAGCTGTTTCTGGGGGGGTCGCTTGGCTCCCCTCCCTCTTCCCTTTGGTCTCTCAGTCAGACTTCATTCTGGCTAGTCCGGTCTTCCAGTCAGCGCATTTCCCTGTCCAAAGCTGTCAGCACTACCTCTGGCTTAGCCAGTCGGGGCGCAGGCCAGTGACATGGGCATTGCCCCCCACCAACATGAGGAGCTTGGACCAAAACTTGGATCATCCTCCAAAGGGACAGGAAGTAGAAGGGCAGAGCCAGCCAGGGTTGAGTCATGGCTGTGTCTGGAGTATTGTGGCAGCTCACCAGGGCCTTGGGAAGCAGGATGTAAGTTAGAGCAGCCCCTGAGACATATGGTAAGTATCCCGAGCTCGGCAGAACTCGAGTTTTGGCAAGTGTGGGGCTGAATGTTGGGTGAGTCTGTGAGCAAGTGTTGGGGTCCTGAGTGTCATGGCCCGGGTGTGCATGGGCCCTGTTGATACCAGTCTTGAGAGTGTATCTGGGGAGCCTGGGTGCTGGGCACGTCCAGGGTCAAGCATCGGACAAGCGGGAACTGAGCTGCATGTGGACTAGCTGTGACAGACATGACAATTTCCTGCCATATCCTTGGGAGACCTCACTGAATTATGTTCAAGCCACTATGGGGGTCTGTTGTATTATATGAAGGTGTCGGGGGTTGGCCACCATTGCACCCGAGCTCCAAACATGCACTGCTGTGCCCAGGTCTACTTAAGTAGGGTTATTCTTTTGTGACAAGGTTAAACAACAAGCAGAGTGCAGTCTGAAGTCAATACCGGGGTCCCTGGCCTCAGGGCCACTCCTCCCAGGGGTCTCTGACACTCCAGCTCCTGGCAGCTCCCTAACTTCAGCCAGTTCTGCTCCCCTCCTAGAGCTGCAGCCACAGGGATGTTTCTCTGAGACACCTGCCCCCGAGCTTGCTCCTGACACTTACCACAGGAGTAAGTTCCATTCCTCTGTGGCCTTTGCTATCCAGGACCCAGCTGCCTTCCCCCATCCTTCCCCCTCAGCTGCCTACTAGCGGCCCTTTAGAGACCCAGGGAAAACCCAGCTCTCTTTAGTTAGCTGGGTTGGGCTCATCTGCTCCAGTCCAGGGGCTCTGGGCTCAGTCCATCCAGAGAGACCAGCTCCCCTGTGACTGCTAGGGTTGTACGTCACCTCTTGAGGGAGCGAGGCAAGGCCTGGATGCTTAGAGGACTGTGCTGAACAATGGGCCAGACAAGAAGAGACTTTCAGAACACAAGTGTGATGTGGTTTTCCTGGGGAATATCTAGGGGCAGAGCATGTCAAACCCTCAACTCCAGTTATGCCAAAACCCAGCCTTTGGAAAGCTGTGTTCTGAGCAGGGGGCCATTAACTGCTGGGCAGTGTTACATGAGGCCAAAATCAAAGGCCCAAGCTGTACAAAGGAAAGACTGAACTATTCCTGGTGGTTCTGGTTCTGACTATCAGACAGTTGTAAACTTGTAATCACAGGGAAAACCCGGGGGTGGACAGTGGTGTTAGAACACTTTTCATAGTGGGGGTGCTGAAAGCCGGCTAAGGAAACTGTACAACAGTGGTCCCTAAACTTTTTACCTCACGCCTGCCCTTACCCCTGTCAAAACCCTCCCCATCCCTCAGAGCTGGGGCCAAGAGCAGGGCCGTGGCTCTGGGCGGGGGGACACAGACAATGGTAAGAGAGCTGAGGCTGGGGCCACAGCAAGGAGTGGCTGGCGGCGTGGTATACCAGGCACGAGGCCAGGAACAGAGCCCTGGGTTTGGGGCCAGCAGCCGGGACCCAGCATGCAGGGCCAGGATTGGAGCCCAGGACACAGGCTGGGGGTGCTGCAGCACCCTCCTCACCTCTAGTTCCCACACCTATGATGGTGGATTTTTAAGGACTGACACCTACCAGAGTTCAGCATTGGAGTTGGGTTGGCCTGTTGTCAGCTTTTTAGCATGTGTAGGTTCTTTTATTATTTTTAGTATATTTCCTCTGCAATGCTTTCACCTTAAGAATAAATGTGCTTCCTTAGAAAGAGCTGTGGGATAACTTATAACTGCAGCCATTACACTCTTCTTAGACTCTGGAGAGAAAGGAAAGAGCAGATGCTGGCCTGTTTAGGCCGTCTGGCTTGCTGGGTATATCACAGTATAGGCAGGGAGCTGTGCAACCTGGAAAAACAATCCGCTCAGAAGGAAGAGAGGTGCGAATCTCTGCCCAAGAGAGGTGATGACTGATGAGTGGGTGTCCTGGGTGAACCACAAGAGGGAAATTCAGGTGCAGTTGCTCTCAATTATGACACTATCTATAGCTGAACTGCAAGCATGCACAGGGCAGGATTTGGGTGAGCCTAAGGTGAGTTTCAAGCAAGACTGTCCTGAGATAACTTTGGGGTGGAAGCATTGGAAATTATCCAATGAGGCATATTTTTGAATTCAAACCCCTTGTAACTCATTGGATTCATCAGTATTTTGTTTTTTGGTGCTGGATTCCAGGATTAGAGATTCCAGCCTACACTGAGCAAAAGATTCACATCACACCGCTGTAGCAAGACCCCATATTCTGCCCTACTACCCTACTGCCACTCTGTAGGTGAGGCCAGCAAGAAGTGAGTGAACTCAGGCCAGATAGATAAGATTCACTCTTATGGTGAGAGCACCAGTGCCTCAATCTGCCCCCTGTCTGCAATGAGTAGAGGGAAATTGGTTCATTCTGGGTCTGTGGTGTTGAGTGCTCTATGGGTGTTAATTAGAATCCCAGCAAAGTTTTCATTCTTACCAGGCAGATAAACCCTCTACAGTACTATTTACTGGGTTGGTTTTTCAGAGGACAGTTGAGTTTCTATGTGCTCTGTGCGGATGTAAATAAGTCTCATGGCATGGAGTCAGGGTTTGGACTGTTGTCTTAGGCCTAACTGACTTCACCACTGTGAAATGTCCTATTTGTCTGGTTCATGCCCTCCACCCCAGAGGTGGCTGCATTTCACCAGTGCTGTGTGTCTATAGCTCATGAAAGGCTTTGGGGGGAAAAGGTGATATATGAATGGGGAATTTTATTAAAGCATTGCATGCTGTTCCTGTCTCCACAGTTTAGAAAGGATTGAGAGGAGAACTAGAAAAAATACAGCTGAGATGACACATGTGGAGTGGATTATCAAATACACGAGGAGAGACTACAGGACCAAATGGTATAGAGTCTAAAAAAAGAGACAGCTCCAGGAGACGTGATCAAAGGCTGAACTGGAAATGCCTTCGAGGTAGCAGTTGACATGAAGGAAGTGAATTATTCAAAGTCTCAGAAGATGGCAGGGCAAGGAACAAAGGCCTAAAGCTAGAGAAGGAAGAGTTGAAGCATCAGGACAAAATCCTAACAGTGTAACCAGGCAATGGAATGGCAGCCCCGCTAGGGCTAGCAAAGGCAATTGGGGACAGTGATGCATGAGGCTGCCCAATGCAGTGAGATGGCATAACTGGCCTCTGCTCGCCCTGTGTTGATTTCGTGAGCAAGGGAACTAGTTCCACTCTGATTTACACTCTTACAATTGTGTAGCTCATTGGGCCAAGTCCTGGGTCCTGCTCCGGCTGCTTTCTGTCTCTTTGGCAATACAAGGCAGCCATAAATGCCTGAGGATTTGCCATGCATAGAGGAATCCCCAGAGGGCACAGAACTGCTGCAGCAGCTATACTCCTCTGCACATGGCCAGGGAAAGAGTGTTTGGCTAGAGTTTCCCCAGACTCCTGGAATAACCTTTGCGGGGGCTGGGGGGAATTGGTATACATTAGAGCAGTCTTTAGATTGCTTTAATTTATGTAGTGAACTGTCTCTCACATGGCCCCAGAATCAGCAGAGCGCAAAGGTGTCTGAAATCTGGCCTTCAACCCCCCTTTGTTCCTGACTTGTATGATTCCAGATTGGTCACCACTCAGGATCTGAGCCAACGTCTCTAGTTCCAAAATGCCTTTACATTTGAGTTTATGGTTCAGTTTCATAAAAACTCTTGGTAGAGCTTTCCATAATTTGTTTGTAATTCAACTAAATTCCCATAAACTACTCAGTCAGGGAGACAGACAGCCCCAACTCAGTCTCCCTCTGACATATCAAGTAGAAATGCCAAGAGGATTCTCTGGCACAAAATAATTGTAGTTTTAATTAGTCTTACTTTCTGATGCCATTTTAATTTTCCTTCAGATTTTCTCCATAAGTAAGCATCTTAACAACAGGGAGGGGAAAGGACTCAGTCCTTCAGAAGCAGCACTTCTGTAAAATTTAATCTATGGGGCCTAGTAGCTGTGGTGCTATGGGTTCCTTCAGAAATGTATTTATAATAGGGGCAGCTGGCAGAGAACACTGAATTTAGGTTGTCCGACACTTTCCAATATAAATGTGTTTCTTTGAGATGTTCTCATGCCTTCATTTTTGCAGCAGGCCTTTGATATTCTTTGGGAAAAAGGCCCCTCAGCTATAGAAGTGCCTTTTCTTTGTCCCATGAAATTCCGTTCAGCTTCTGCTGAGATATAAGCTGTTAAAACGGCTGTTTTTCTTCTCATGCATCCATTGCTCTGGAATGTTACTGCACTGCACTGCACTGACTTGTTCAGTGATCTCAGATGGACCCAGTATTAATGGTCTAATCTGGCAGATGCGCAGGAGGATTAGAGATGTTCAATGGACAACCAGACCTTATCCCCCACTCTAAGTGTAAGTGCAACTTGGCAGCTTTGGTCAGCATGGCATTTACATGTTCCTTGGTGGCTTTCAAATGCTCCATGAGTTCCTGGTGAATGTGGATAATAAGGTCTGTCTCAGGCAGGAACTTGTGAGTCTGCAGGAGTGACTTGGTGGAGATGAGGGTGAAAAACACAACTGGCAAAAAATGGATTGTGCTGGATGGGGGTAAGCAAATTCGGCATATGAAGGAGTGTGACCAATTCCTCTTGGCAGTAGATAGGGAAGCATCAAAAGTATTCCCTCACTCTCTATGTCGATTGGCCTGTGGGAGGGAGGCTAATGAGGTGAAGAACTAAGTTCGTAGGACTTTACAGAGTTTTCACCAGAACTGGGACATGAAGCACTGCCCTGGTCAGATACTATTCCTGTTGGCACTCTGTGGTGCCAAAAAAAACAAAGTTTAGGAAATGTTAGTTGTTCCTTGTGTGGTTGGGAGAGAGTGAAAAGAAATAAAGTGTGCCATCTTAGTGAAAAGATCAAGTGCAACCTGGATGATGGTGCAACTTTGCAAGCCAGGCAGTTTAGCAATGAACTCCAACAAGACCACACACCAGGACTGAGGCGGGGTGGGCAGGGGCTAGAGTAGACCAAATGGTTTAGCACGTGACTACTTTCTCCAGCAGCACAGGACACCATAGCTAACATATTTTTTCACATCAGTACTAACCCTCAACTATCAGAAACTTTGTACCACCAAGTCCTGAGACTTATGACGGCCAAAATGGCTGGCCACTGGCATATAATGGCACATTCTCAACACTTTGAGTCTTGGCTGACCTTCTGGAATGCACTTCCCATGATACAGTAAAACACCATGCAAATGGAAATCCAAGCTGCCTGGGGTGTTGAAGGTGGCAAGAGTCTGACAGATTTTGGTAGCTCGCTTGTCTCTTGGAAGTTGTGTCTGAATAATGGACATCAGATCCTGTGCTGGGGTTCCACAAATAAAATTAGCTGGTCATAGCACTGTATCTCATAGCTGGGTTTGGTTTGGTGTACTCGTTCTTGTGGGAAAGGATATCTGCTTTCACATTTCATGATCTAGGGTGGTAGGTAATGATGAAATCAAAGCTGGTAAAGAAAAAAAGTGGCCACAGGATCTGCTGTTGATTAAGATTACAGGCTGTTCAAAGATGTTCCTAGTTCTTGTGATGGGTAAGGATCCGGACTTTGAGTGCCATTTTGACTGTGCGCAGCTTCTTGTCCCAGATTTCATAGATTGTCTCAGAAGGGATTAGTTTATGGGAATAATACACAGAAGGAAGGAGTTGATTCTGGGGGCCTGCATTTTGCACAAGTACTGTTCCCATTATGAAGTTGGAGGCATCTGCTTCCATGGTACAAGGTTTGGCGGGATGTGGATGCACAAGAACAAGAGATGAAGTGAAAGCTTTTTTTAGCTTATCAAAGGCTGACTGTACCAGACAAAATGAACCTGTTTTTGGAGGAGTGCAATTATCAGTGACACTAGCTGGGAGAATCTTTTAATGAAACACTGATGATAAAAATCGACAAATTTGAGAAACCGCTGAACTCTCTTGAAATCCTTTGGGGCACACCATCTAGTGATGGCCAGCATTTTCTGTGGGTCCTTTGTTAGGCCCTTGGGAGAAATTATACGACGGAGGAACTCAATAGTGTTCTTATTGAACGTGCATTTCTCCAGTTTGCATAGCTGTGATTCTGGTGAAGCCTGTCAAGGACCAGATGAACATGTTGCTCATGTAGCTCCTGGTTTTTGGAAAAGACAAGAATATCAGTTAAATAGATAACAACAAATTGGTCTAGCATGTTCTGGAAAATGTCATTCACAAAATGCTGAAACATTGCCCAAACGGCATAACTAAATACTCAGGTGAGTTCTGAGTGCAGAATGCTCTCTTCCACTCATCACCTTCCTTAATAAGAAACAGAAAAAAAACCCTGGCTGAGTGACATCTCTCAAAAGTTCATTGATAAGTGACAAAAGTTAGCAATTTTGAACTGTCACTCTATTCAGGGCCCACTAATCAACAAAGGGATATAGGGAGCCATCTTTTTTGGACAGAAAAGGTTGGAGCCCCTGCCAGAGAGGTAGAAAGATGAATAAACCCTTCTCTAAATCTTCCCAGAGGTATTCCCAGAGCACCTAGAGTTCTAGTTCTGAGAAAGAGTGCATGCAGCTGAAGGAAATGGCGGCCTTCTGCTGCAGGTTGATGGGGCAATGATAACTGCAATGCAGTGGCAAAACACCTGCCCTCCTTTTGTCAAAGACATCAGCGTAGTTTTGATATTTCTCTGGAATACCCAAAAGTGGATGAAGGGGTGACAGAGTAGTCCTGTCTAATTTTAAAGTCCCCACTTCAGTCACTGTATTATAAGGGGAATTGGGTCTGACACACGACCTTGAAAGACATGACTGGCAGCAGAATCTTGACGTAAAGTGCACTATGACTGAGCCCCAGTGGATGCATGAATTGTGGCAACCAGCCAAGGAATGCTGAGGATGAAAGAGGGGAGGGGCACAGATCAGTCCAAATTGCAGAGCCTTCTAGTGGTCCTGAAGAGTGGTCACAGTTTGTGGTTTCATTTCATGAGTCCCTGGGCCAGAGGAGAGTGGAGCAACCCCTCAATGGATTCCACCAAATCGGGGATGCTCTTTCACTTACGCTGAGTGTGCAAATTATGGGTCCAAGCAAAATCTAGGTCCTTGAAGTTGTCAGAGGCCCCTGAGTCCGCTAGCACCCTCAGCATGACCTCAGAAATAGCAGGATGTCATAACCAATGGGGAAGCTGGAGGGCAGTGGTTTGCTGGCCAGCCAGAGCAAGGGTACCAGTTAACAAAAGGAACTCTCCCGACCAGGTCAGGACATGAGTCTTGCTGGGGCATTCCAGGACTTAGTGCCCAGGTTCCCCACAAGGCATAAGTCAAAGGCTCATCACCAGCTTCCTTGTGTGTCAGCAAGGGAGGGTTAAATCTGGTTGGCCTGCGGGGTTGAAAACTGGACTCCACATTCATCAGGCAATTGTTGATGCTGATGTTGTTTGACTAGAGTGTCTAGGTCAGATGGTGGCTCAACTCATGCCAGCTCATCCTTAAGTTCTTCATTCAAGCCATGCAGTGCTGTGCTGCCTCATTCCATCTACTGTCCGCCACTAAGCGCTGGAATTCTGCAGCAAACATGGTGACTGGTCTGTTCCCCGGCACAGATTCTGAACCATGCTCTCAGTGGAGCTGAATGATTCAGGTATTGACAACCATTACAATAGCATGGATGAATTCTGCAAGTTGCCCCTGAAGGGGGCTGGAAGTCTCCAGCAGAGGGACATCTAGGCCAGGGTCTCCCTGATTAACAAGCTGGTAATGAGCCCCACTAGGAGAGAGTCAGTGGGAAATAAAGAAGTTGCAGCATGAACAGGAGCCAGCATTGATTCAAGAAGCTGCGAAATTTCCCACAGTCACCATCAAACCTGGTTGGCAGCGGAATCTTCAGTTTCTAAGGGACCTGGGCCCCAGCTAGTGAGATTGCAGGGTTGCAGTCTGGGTCTGCAGCCTCTACAAGGTGTCCACCTCCTCCATCAGGATGAGGGAAGCCTCAGTATGGTTCAACCTCACAGCCGAGCCTGCTCCTCAGTCTTTCTCTCTTTGGCTGCTCAAACTGCCAAGGACATGAGAGAGACATGGGGCTGGGGCATGTGATTTATAAGGAAAAGCTGGGGGAACTGGACTTATTTAGTTTATTTTTCTGCAGAAGAAAAGAGTGAGGGGAGATTTGATAGCAGTCCAACTATCTAAAGGGGATGGAGCTATGCTGTTCTCAGTGGTGGCAGATGACAGAAGAAGGAGCAATGATGAGCAGGAGCAGATGAGAAGGATGATGAGAAGAAAGCAGATGAGAAGGAGCAGATGACAGAAGAAGGAGCAATGATCTCAAGTACAGTGGGGAGCTGTAGGTTGTATATTAGGAAACACTATTTCACTAGGTGGTGGAATCTCTATCCTTAAAGGTTTTTAAGGCCTGGCTTGACTGAGCCCTGGCTGGGATGATTTAACTGGGGTTGGTCCTGCTTTGAGCAGGGGGTTGGACTAGATGACCTCCTGAGGTCTCTTTGAACCCTAATCTTTTATGATTCTATGATGTGGCTGGTCAGGCCTAATGATCATAGAATCATAGAGTCTTGCATTTAGCTTAGAGATTTACGCTATAGCCCAGGAGCAAATTACCGATCTCCCTATACCTGAGAACAGGTGAGTGGTGAGTAGAGCTGGTCAGGAAAGACAGGTTTTCCCACAAAAAATATCGGGTATTATTGAAAAAATGACCTCACCCCCCCCAAAAAAAAGACTCCCTCCCACACACAATTTTTGAGAGCTGAAAAACATTCATTCTGCAATAAAAAATCTCAGGGTTTTGGGCCAAATCCGTCATGTTTTTTTCCCCCATGAAAAAAAGTAGATGGAAATCTTGCAACTAGCTGTGGTAGTTAGGTGGCAGGAAGGGGGTGGGGAAGGGAAGGCAGAGGAGTGGGGGACAGGAATGGTCAGCACCTGAGCTGATGGTGTAGCATCATCTTTTCTTGGTAGTATACACCAGCAACAAATCACTCTCTTCTTGGGGAGAGCATGGAGGTAATTGTGACTTAAGGAGGGAAGGTGTCTCTGCATCACCCTGTCTCCTGCGGCTGCTTCTGGAGTGGTCCACCTTATTGCCCTCTGCTCATGACATTGCCTACAGCCACGCTCTATCTCTTCAGGCTGGTACTGAACAATGAGAGCTTGAGGCAGAATTTGCAAGTGTACTGAGTGTTTTTAAAATCCATAACCCATATCACTTCCTCCTCCAGGCATTGCATACTGTGCCTCTTCCTTCGTACTGTTACGGTTCTCATCATACTGGTCTATTTGCACATGGTCTTTCCCCCCATCCTCTCCTTAAAATTAATTGAAACAGCTAATTTATCTCTGAGTGTGAAGGCAATAGCTCTGAAGAAATCTAGGGCCACTTTTATTCCCTTCTTATTAAAAATCCTTTAATTCCCATTTTAATTAAATATACAGCACAGTCTGATACCACCCATCTTTTATGTGGCCTGTTGTGTAGTATTTTTTTTTTAAAAAAAATATGTGTTTCCCCAGTAGGCAAGAAATGTTTGAGCTCTTATAAACCTTTCAGCCAAAGGAGGTCAGTTCTGTCCAAGTCAGGTATGTGGGGCCTGATTCAGACACTTGCTCATGCTCAGTATTGTCTTGCCCCAGGAGGAGACTCACCAGTCTAGCCTGTGGTTCTTCCCACACGCTGGTGCAGGGAAAGAATTATGGCTCAGAGAAATTGGTGAGTCATCTTTGTCGGGGCAAATCCTGAAACCAGACGCACATAGGCACTGTCTAGACTAGGGTGACCGGATGTCCCGATTTTATAGGGACAGTCCCGATTTTGAGAGCTTTTTCTTCTCTAGGCACCTATTACCTTCCACCCCTTGTTCCGATTTTTTATACTTGCTATCTGGTCACCCTAGTCTAGACTGGGATCTAAGGGGTGATGTCAGCCTGTCTTAGCTCGTCAAGTGTAGACAAGGTGGTATAAACTTTAGCTCCTGCTAACAGGGAGCAACCGGGAGGAGAGTCGGGGGTCTCAGCCCCCGCCCTTGGCCATAGACACCACCACAAATTCCCAGTCTCTCTGCTGGGCGGGGAGAAGAGTCTGGGCCAGTCTCTCTCACCTGAGGCTAGTCTTTGGAGATGAGGAAGAAATAGCGATTGAAGTGGTCAGTGACTAGCATGTCCTGGAGCAGAGGTGATGGCTGCTTCTGGGGCTCTGGCCCCGAGGACCCACAGTCCTGGATCCCCTCCTTAGGAAAATTATGGCTGTGCCCTGCCTGCTACACTCATCAAATTAAAGCCCAAGTTCCCTGTATGTTTTAAGAGGATCAGTTTAACACATTTCAAAGACAGCATTGCCTCTTCTACACTAGACTTTGAAAGTGCGTTTTCTAACAAAACACCTTAAATCCAAGGCTTAAGGAACCAGAGCTCAGGCCCCCCAAATGCCTCTCTACCAGTCATTTGCACTCCAAGAAATTGGGATGGTCCCTTTCCTTGGGTCAGTGCTTCCCTCACCATTTTCGTGCAATTACTTCTATTAGCATTTGCGTTCTAATAGCATCTGGTAACCCCTACCATGATCTGAACCCTGTTATGCTGGGTACTGTACAGACTCACTGTAGCAGACAGTCCCTGCCCCAAAGAATTTGCAGTCTAATAGACAAAACAGACCAGGGGGAAGGGGAGAAAGAACGGTGAAGTGACATAACTTGCCCAAGGTCATTGGCACAGCCAGGAACAGAACACAGGTCTCTGGCACTCCATCCCCGATGCCCTAACGCCTCCCTTTACAAGCAGACGTGAATACAGCTCCCCACCCCAACACCTCTGTAGAGCAGTCAGACCGCTTGGGATAGTCTATACATTTCCTCCAATGACGCCACGATCCCTCATTCTGGATTCACAATCCCCATGCCCTAGCATAGATTTTAATGCCTGCTAATGGGGGACAACAGGGGTGGGTTGCTCGCCCCGCTCCCCACCCCTTAAGGATATAGATGTGACCAGAAATTCATGGTCTCTCAGCTGATCAGGAAAATTGGGCTTTTGCAAACATCTAGACCCACTGATAAAGTGGGTCTTAGCCCACGAAAGCTTATGATCCAAAACCTCTGTTAATCTATAAGGTGCTACAAGACTCTCTGTCGCTTTTGGAAACATCTAGTTCACACTGAGCAGGTGTGGACTGAACACATGCCTGGCATAGTCAGTGCAGCTGGGTGGGAGGCTGGGAAGGGGCGGTGCAGCCAGGGAGGGGAGATATCAGTTGGGAGGTGGAGTGGAGTCTCATGGCACATTGTGGGATTCTGTAAGTCATTAGTTAAGTCTCTGTGTATGGTGTCTCGGGAGCAATGGGACCTCAGGAACTGAATGGTTCCTGGATGCCTCCTTCCCCAGCACATCAGACAGGATTGCTTCTCTGCTAGTCATGCTCTTTGCTGGATAAAACAAGAATGGGGGAAGAAGAAGAGCCCAAGAGTTTTGCTTCTGTGTTGGCCTGGGTTAGATTGTCAAACTGGCTAAGGGATTTAACACAACTCCGCTATGGATCAGACCCTTCTAGAGAGGAAGTATGGTCCAGTGGTTAGGACTCGCGCCTCTGGAGACCCTTGCTTCTTTGCTCATTTCCTGTGGAGCGGGTCACTGAGTTGCCTCATCTATATAATGGGAACATTAGCCCTACACTGCCCCAGAGGGAGGTTGGGAGGATAACAACATTCGATATGGTGAGATGCTCAAGTACTGCAGTGATAGAGGCTGTACAAATTCTTTAGTTTGAGCGCACTGAAAATCTCATTGTCTTTTAATGTCACATGCCAGCCTCAGAACTATCTGCAACATATTGCTCCTCTTTTCCACACCAGCTCTCACCTACCACTTTAAAGAAAAAGAGAATATTGCTGGGGTTCTGAATGGAACTCAGAGATAACATTGGCTGGTGTTCATGATATTTAGCATGACATTTTCTGACGAGAGGAAATCCTGAAATGTATCATGTTGAGAGAGGATAATTTGTGCATTGGGGGAAAAAACCCAGATAATTTATTCCATAGATTTCATGCCACACAAAACACCTGGAAAATAGCCATATGGTTTTCCGTATGGGCCGTGATTATTTTCCAGGGTACAGAAAGGCAGATTGTTGGAAGAACTCCCGGTTCCGTGATTTGTTGTGTTACTTTTTTTTTAACCAGAGCAGCAGTTACACAGTGTAATATTTCCTAGATGCTGAATCTTGTTTAGATAATGCTCCGAGCACACCTCTAAGCAGGGAAAGGCAATTAGCAACAGCAATCTGCTCCTTCATCTAGAGCAGGAATCAGCAACCTTAAGCACGTGGCCCATCAGGGTAATCCACTGGCGGGCTGTGAGACATTTTGTTTATGTTGACCATCCGCAGGCATGGCCTCCTGCAGCTCCCAGCGGCCGCGGTTCGCTGTTCCAGGCCAGTGGGAAATGTGGGAAGTGGCATGGGCCGCAGGGACGTGCTGGCCACTGCTTCCCTCAGCTGCCATTGTCCGGGAATGGTGAACTGCTACTGGGAGCTGCCAGAGGCCATGCCTGTGGACAGTCAATGTAAACAAAATATCTCTTGGCCCACCAGTAGATTACCCTGATGGGCCGCATGCCAAAGGTTGCTGACCCCTGATCTAGAACATGATGCCTCACCTCTGACATATGATCTGCAAAGATCCACTCTGTACTCCAGATTGGAAGAAAAGACATTTTGATTTAAGCAACTGTGCCACTACAGGCTATGCAATTCCTGGGTCTCCTAAGTGAAGCTGCAATGGGCTTAGCTGGTCTGAGGATCAGAGCCCTTTAAGGACATGAAAGATAGAAGATCATAGAATCATAGAATATCAGGGTTGGAAGGGACCTCAGGAGGTCATCTAGTCCAACCCCCTCCTCAAAGCAGGACCAATCCCCAACTAAGTCATCCCCAACGAAGTAAACAAAGATGATGTTAGTGATTCATTGGCCAACACTGCTCTCTCTCGATCAATAGGTCAGCATTTTGTTAGGGGACAAAGATGTGATGTCATTCGATTGAAATGCACTAGTTAAATCCTCCAAACCAAACCACACATGGTCATTAAAGATCTGATCACCTGCAAGAATGTTAGCCCCAATGTTCTAGGTAAACACCAGCTTTTATAATCATTGGGGTTTCCTAAACTTCCCCTGCAGCTCCTCAGAGTAAAGGATTCTTCTTCACACACTGCCCTAAGCTGTTGTATAGTGGAGATGCTGAGTTGCATTTCAGAGGGGCAGAAAAGGTAATTCATACTTATATCATGAGCCAAGAACCCTGGGGTCCTATTGAATGAAGGGCTAATATGATTATGGGGTACATTAATGAGAATCTGGAATAGGAGCAGAGAGGTTATTTTATCTCCATATTTGGCACTGGTGTGACCACTGCTGGAATCCTTTGTCCAGTTCTGATGCCAACAACTCAAGGAGGTTGTTAATAAACTGGAGAGGGTTCAGAGAAGAGCCATGAAAATGACTAAAGGATTAGAAAATTTGCCTCATAGTAACAACCCAAGGAGCTCAGTCTATTTAACTTAACAAAGAGAAGCTTAAGGAATGGCTTCATCCCAGTATCTACATGGGGAACAAATATTGAATTATGGGTTCTTCTATCTAGCAGAGGAAGGTCTAACACCATCCAATGGCTGGAAGTCGTAGCTAGACAAATTCAGACTGGAAATAATATGTAAATTTTAATGGTGTGAGTAATGAACCACTGGAACAATTTACCAAGCATCATGTTGGAGTCTCTATCACTGGCAATTTTCAACTCAAGATCGGCTGTTATTCTAACAGCTCTGTGCTAGGGATTGTTTTGGGGAATTTCTCTGACCTGCGCTATGTAAGGAGATCAGATTAGAGATGAACACAGTGGTCTCTCCTGGATTTGCGACAAAGATTCCTGTGGCACCTTAAAGACTAACAAAAGTATTGAAGCATAAGCTTTTGCGGGCTAATACCCACTTCATCGGATGCATAACACGGCTACCTCTCTGATTCTCCTGAATTTGAAATCTATAACTATATCTTACATAGCACTTTTCAGGGGTATCACTCAAAGCACTTTGCAGTCTGTAATGTATGTCATCCTCGTGTCAGAGATGGGGAACTGAGGCACAGAGGTTACATGACCTACCCAACATCCCACAGGAAGTCAGTGGCAAAGTGGGTACTTGAACCCAGCTTCCCCAAACACTATAGGAGGGCCTTAATCACCAGTCCAGACATTCTGAGAGTAGCTGCCTGGGGCTTCTGAGCTTTTGTTGTGAGTATCTGGGCCAGTGGAATGGATCCCTGAGGCCAGAGCAATGGAGCACTGTTGATTTACATCAGCTGAGAATCTGGCCATTCAGAAATCTCTTGGAGTAGGAACCTCATCTTTATAGCACCTTGCACAGCTCTGGAACTCTCTAAGCGCTTGTACTAGTCACATGCTCAGTGGGACTTGGCTGCCTGGCAGCCAGTGGTCCATGAGCAGTGTGAATAGTGGGTGAGCAGCATGCAGTGCTAAACACGCTGTTGTGGAGCTAGGGACTGGAATCAAGGAAGATGCACCCCACTGAGGGGATATTTTCAAAGTTACTGAAGGGATTGGAGGCCCAATGGGGACAGGAATTCAGACCTTCAAAGACATTTAGGTGCTTAACTCCCACTGACAGTGTGAGGCTCTGGGCCTGGGTGTCCAAAGCCCTAAGGCAGCATTGATATTTCAGAGGAGGCGACAGAGGGGCTTCCCAGCCTCCCTTACATTCAGATATTTGGGGCCAAAACCCAGGCAGCAACAAATACATGCCTGGCAAGGAGGGCCCAGTACAAATGTCATCTTTACTCAGCCCTCAAAGGACTGAGGGATAGCCACACCTCCTTCTCCCACAGTCCCTCAGGGCTGGATATCCCACTTCATTGGGCGGAGCGGAAGGGGCAATTTTGCTTCTGGAATTCCTCAAGCCTTGAGTACCAAAGATCTTGTGGTGCTTCCATTCTTCCTCTTCCCCCTGCACCTATTCCATCATGGGCAGGATTAAGGATCCTTTCCAAGATGCCTACTTCTCCTACTACCCATTTTCACTGGGCCTTTGTAGCTGATTCAACAGGAGAGAACGTATCTGCTTCTCCAGATGTTGCTGCCTTGAGGGGCTTAGGAGCTGCCTCCAGCGCTCTCCCAAACAAACCACAGCTTTTCCACTTTTTCCCAGCCCCCACCCAGCTACGAAATTAGAAATGTTGAGAAAATGACCAATTTTCAGCTGATGCACTAGCGGAGGCCAAAATCAATTATTCTGATTACAGAGAGTACCATGGGGAATAGCAATCAAGAGAGTCATGAATAAATTACTGCTGCTTTGTTTGCATCATTTTCTCACTGCGTACCAGATCAGCTGGGGATTGCAGCTCAGTCCAATGTACTCTTTTATTGGCTGGGAGATGCTGTGTGATGGCTGGGGATTCCTGTCACTTCTGGAGGCCTGGCTTCAGTGCTTACTAGGACAACAACAAATGTATTGAATTGTGGGGGAGTCTCAGTTTAGTTCCTTGAATAATCCATTCAGCATTATTGCCAAATGGTGGGGGGGGGGGAAGTCTGTGTTTCAGGAGGGAAGAGCAGGTTTATAAATTGGAGCAGGGGTTTATTGAAACATCTGTGTAAAGGACCCTCAAGGGGAATTACTATGTTGGGAGTATGGTGCAGGGAGGAGACTGGAAGAGAAGGGGAGTTGCATGTCAGTAGTCAGAGCAATTGTGCATTAGCAGAGCTGTGTGCAGGATCCGGGGATGGCACTCCAGGGATACTGCAGGATCAAGGTGCAGCAGCAGGACTGGAATAGCAGGAGGGCTGAGCTGCAGGGTAAGGTGCATCAGCAGAGCTGTGTTGGGACCATGGATTAGAAACCCAAAGGTACTATGGGTCAGGACTGAGGTGCTTTGGTAGGTAGGAGGCAAGGATTAGAATACCAAGGGGTTCTGTGAGTCAGGACTGAGGTGCACCAGTGGAGCTCTGCACAGGATCTATGTCAAAAAGCTGGGTCCATCTTTAAAATGATACTCCCACAATGACAGTACAGCCCCATTCATGCAGCAGGCATGCACATTGATGGTAACTTTAACACACAACAATCACTCACCCTCTCCTTTCTTGCAAGCCTTTATTTCATGTGTAAACCTCTATGATGGAGCTTACTAGTGCACAGAAACGGACACAAGCATTGCATGTCATTGTTCTGCACTGCTGCCTTAATAAGAGAAGTGACAAAGAGTCCTGTGGCACCTTAAAGACTAACTGAAATTTTTTCAGAGCATGAGCTTTCGTGGGCTAATACCCACT
>ML677366.1:38347690-38417119 GCA_007922305.1 Dermatemys mawii
GCATCCGACGAAGTGGGTATTAGCCCACGAAAGCTCATGCTCTGAAAAAATTTCAGTTAGTCTTTAAGGTGCCACAGGACTCTTTGTCACTTCTGCAATTCCAGACTAACACGGCTACCCCTCTGATTCTTAATAAGAGAGCTGGTCCTAAAGGGAGAAAGTCCTAATATTATTCTTAGTATCTATACTCTGATTAGTGTGTGCCTTCTACTGCAAAGAGTCAGACCTGCTCAACTGTGTGTCATTGGACCTGCCGTTAGAGTTGACTGGGGATTTTTTAATGAAACTTCTTTTCATTGGAAAATTCTAATTTGCTAAACTTAAACTTTTGGTGAAAATGTGTTGGCTTTAACAAAACATTGGTCAGGAAGGTTTCTATGGTCCAGGATGGAATTTCTGCTCAGAAGCAACAAGAGTGTGTGTCCCTGAAATAGCTGTATCACTCATCCAGGATGGAAGAGATAGGTATTCAAATCCCTGCTCTGCCTGCTTCAGAGGAGATCAGGTCCCAGCCCACCAGGCTACAGATTCAATCGCTCTGTTGTGCTGGCCCAATTAATAACCAATTATTTATACAGAGTGGACCAACTTCACGAGGCAAACAAGTTCAAGATGACCTAATTGCCCAGTGAGTAGGGCAACGTAAGTGCCAGGTTCAAGTCCCTGCTATGCTGGATCCTCTCACTGATGTGTAATAATAACAAATTTCAAGCCTGTAAAATGGTGTTAGTGCTTTCTGGCCAGCCCTGCCTCCAGTTCAGAGAGTCCCTTAGCTGAAGGGCTTTGTGCAGGCCTGAAGATGGAGGGAGCAAAGGGGGCAATTTCCCCAGGGGCCTGGGTGATTTAAAAAGGCCCGGAGGCCCCCAGCTGCTGTGAGCCCTGGGTCCTTTTAAATCACCTGGACGGGCCTCAGGGCTCTTAGGTGTGTGCGGGGTGATACCGGCACAGGCAGCTGGGCAAGCATGTGGCAGCCCTGGCCGCGCTGGAAGGGAGTGCCCAGCTGCACATCCAGCAGCTCTCTGGGCACCAGCAAGCACGCACAGGTGTAGCACCACCCAAATGTCAGGCGGATCGTGTCCGCGGCTTGTGCATGTGTGCACCAGCTGCTGCACGTGATCCAGCTCTGTGCCCATGTGGCGACACCATGCTGGGCCTGATGTCCCATTGACTGTTCTGCCCTGGGGCCCGGAATTGCCTTCAGCAGGCCTGGCTCTGTGTGTTTGGAGCAGGAGGATCTGAGTTTCACTTTCATTGCAGCTGTGTGAAGCTCTTTGTGACTGAGGCCTGCACCAGAGGGACAGCTGCAATACCCTGGTAGGTATGGACTGGCTGTGCTATCTCACTGGTGAACTCGCATGTTTTGTTCTGGAAAACTTTTCCTGCTTTTGTTTACTATGAGCACCACCCCATAGCACTGAAATGCAGCCACCCCTTGGGTAGGGTATTCTTCTTACGCTCAAATGCAATGGCGATGGAGGTAATGTGTACCCAGAGCAACAAACAGGCAGCTTCAAACCGTCATTTTCTGTGCTCCTCATTCTTATCCAGCAGGAAGGTGCTGCCAATTGCTGCATAAAAGCAGCATGTGTGATACCGAAGGGGCAGTGGAGATGGAATACTGGTGCTGGGCAGGTGCCTGTAGCCTGATGGTTTTTCAGGGCCTGATCCGGTGAGGTGATGAGCGTTCTCTGCTTTTGCTGTAGGGTGCACTACACTCTCAGGCTCGGGCCCACAGACGTTCCCCCACACCGGCCACTGGCTGTTTGGCAGCACTCCTGCATTTCTAAAGAGGTCAGTTTGCTTTTAAACATGTCATTGTACATCCTCGTTTTCCTCAGGCCAGGAGGCATTGAGAAAAGCCCTCTGCCAATGGGGCTGGGAGGAGGCTTTTCATTGCAGCAGCTCCAGACACTTGAGGACATTTGAGGACACAGAGCTGTGGAGTAGAGTGGAGGCGGGGAGCGCCTGTCTGCAGTGTGTTTATAGACTCAAGCCTTGCCAAAGAAAGCTAACAGGAAGCTATCAATTAGCCTCTGTGACTTGATTTGTGTGGTAAATCAGCTCCTTCAAAGAAACATTAAGGAACTCTCCTATATTTTGTTTTCCAAAGTCTGTCTATCCACCTGGCCATCCAGTGGCAGTATTTTGCTGTCTAGGCATATAGATTTATTTATTTTAGAGCCAGAAGGGACCACTATTATCATCTAGTCTGACCTCCTGCATGACACAGGCTAGGCTAGAGAGTTCCACCCAGTAATTTATGATTAAGCTAAGTATATATTTTAGAGAGACACCCAGGTTTGATTTAAAGACTAGGTAAGGTAGGTCTCTCTGTCTATCAGAATTGTATCTAAGAACACCCAGAACTCTTTGATTTTTGAAAGTGAATGCATTTTAAAAGTCAAATGTAGTTTTCATCATTGATAGTGGCTGTTTCCTTCTAATGAGTCACCATGCTTGGGCCCCAACACTAGGCTGGTTAACTTCACAGCCTGTTTCTAGTCTGTTTCACATCTGGGTCTCTCCTGCTAGTCCAAGGCTGTGGTATTTGTGCTCTTATAATAAGCTATATAACATCTTTTATAAAACCTAATTGTGTGTGGGAGGGGGGGAACAACTACTTCTCAATGGCTGTTTAAATAGTTTTAAAGAAAGAATCAAGCAAGTGTGTAGATCTCTGATACAAAACACAATGAAAGATCATCCTTCACTGGGGTATGCCTTAAATGAGGCTCTGGGAGACTCTAGCTACACACATCAGAGAGTAGTGCCTGGACAAGGCAAACCAATGGCAGGAGATTAGTGTACCCCCATTTACAGAGTGGAAACTGAGAACCAGGGAGATTAAGGGCCAGATATCGAAAGCATTCACCACTGTGAGTGCTAAATTCTTTCGCAAACCTTGGGTCTAAGCCACTCGCTCAAGGTGCTACAGGAAGTCTGTGGCAAAGTGGGGAACTAAATGAACAGCTCAAGAATACCAGTCCACTCTCTTAATCACAACTCCAGCCTCCCCTTCGTCCATCCCAAGCTGCCTTTATTCCTTGGAACAGCTCTTCCACACTCTCAGCCATCCCTGTTCAGAAACCTTGCCTGCTTATGCAGCCTGCACTTTCCTTTGGTTGTCAAGATTCTCTCTAAAATGTCACAGTTCACTGAAGTAAAACCAAAAGGAAAGAAGAAAAACCCTATACTCAGATAAAGATGCTACTAAAGATATTGTTCATTTGTTTGACTGCATTAACTGCATTTACATATGCTCCAGCAGCATTTCTCTCTGTCCGGCAGTTGACTCTGAGTTTAAATTCAGCTGAATATCCCCAGTAAAATGTTAAATACACAGTAACATAAGCACTGGCAGCAGGGAACTTTCCACTGAGTACTGAGAGGGTTAGAATTTGGGAAAGCAGGAAAGTAAGTTGGAAGCCACTTCAAAGACAATCAGGTTTTGGGGGTTTTTTTTTTTTTGGAGATGGGGGCTATTTAGGTTCATACATGATAAATCAAGAAGGATCACTGTCATTGACTAGTCTGGCCATGTGCATAACACAGGTCGTAGAACTTCCCTGACTTGATTCCTGTTTTAGCTAGACTGTTTGGACTGGGGTGCGATAGAGTCTGTTAACCCCCTTCCCAGCCATTCTAGCATCATGGACAAAGTCACAGTATGGCCAGCCCCAAGCATACAAAAATCATGAGTCAAGTGGCCCAAAATTATGAGATTATTCTAGACATACATAGCCATGTTTTCAAGCTTTACCCTGTAGCCACCAGGACTTGAAACTTTCCTTTTTGTAAAAATGAAAACTTAGATTCTCCTGTCTCATGACTCCTGGAGCTGGGGCTTTAAGCAAAACACCAAGTATTCTGAGACTCATTTTCAAATCACAAGAGTTAGCAACACTGTAAAGACTGAGTGTGGGGGCAGTTCTCCCTGGATTAAATTCACTTGTGGCTCCACACTGATTTCCATAGAGGGTCCTGCAGGTGGAAAGGCCTTGGGAAGGCAGAGATGATGCTAGCTCCAACCTCCTCTCCACTGAAGTTGATTCAGCACATGCCCCCACCAATCTCCTCTGACAATGGGTGGCACCCGGGGTGGATGCATGCACTGATAGAGGGAAAGGGGTGGCAGCGCCATTGGCTGCCCTTCCTCAAGTAAATAGCCCCCCTCTCTGGCATCCACACCTCACTGGATGTTTCTGTCATTGACTTGGAGATACTGTAAGCTAGGGGTCGGCAACCTTTCAGAAGTGGTGTGACAAGCCTTCATTTATTCACTCTAATTTAAGGTTTCGCATGCCAGCAAAATATTTTAACATGTTTAGAAGGTCTCTTTCTATAAGTCTATAATATATAACTAAACTATTGTTGTATGTAAAGTAAATAAGTCTTTTAAAATGTTTAAGAAGCTTCATTTAAAATTAAATTAAAATGCAGAGCCCCCTGGACTGGTGGCCAGGACCTGAGCAGTGTGAGTGCCACTGAAAATCAGCTCGCGTGCCACTTTTGGCACTGGTGCCATAGGTTGCCTACCCCTGCTGTAAGCCACGGCTACTTCCAAAGCTCCCTCTAGGGCAGCATTTTAAGAATACAGCCGTACGCTCACAGCTGTTATTGAAAAAAGCATGTGGACTAAAGGCTCAGTCCCCTTTAGACTAACTGTAGCCAGTCCCCCAAGAACTGTGGGGTGCTGCTGTAGACATGCAGCACAGCACAGGCCACACTGCTGGAGTCGGCGCTTGTGCAAGTCTCATTATTGCTGCTGAGCTAAGGTTGGCTTGGCAGATGAGCTCTCCTGGGACTTAGCGGGACATCTCCAGGGCCGAGTGCAGTTCTAGCTCACCCCAGAGCAATTGGGTTGGGCCTGGACTGCAGTTCTTTTTGCAGGGAGCGGAGGAGGAGGGAGGGAGGGGGCGGAACTGCCTTGATTTCTCATAGTAATTACAGCTGTTTATTTTCCATGAGAAAGACATGGAATAAACCTGTTTTCCCCAGAGCTGTTTAAATCATGCACAAAGGGCACAGTGGCTGCTCAGAGCCTCTGGTTCATGGGGTGCAGTGTTTCCCTGCTTTGGAATCAGGGCTTCTGCCATATGGGCAGCAGGCCATGCCCCGCTCTGGATCTTAGGCTGGGTCACTCTCCCCGGATTACCCTCCTGAGTGAAAGCAGGAGAGAGCAGCAGGCCCTTCCTTCCCCACCCTGCAGCCATGGCTGGCAGACCAGTGGGTTGCTCTTGCCTCTGCCCGGCAGGAGGCACGATCAGGCAGTGGTGGAAGGAAGGGGCTTCTCCTCTGGATCTGGGAGGGTAGTGTCGCTTTAATAAATCCCCAGCTGGTGGGTCTGTTGGAAGATCAGGATTATGAATCCCTTTGGCTTCCAGCTGCCACACCCTTCTCCACATAGGAGCAGAGCCTTGCTGACAATGGGCCAGAGTCCCAGCTGGGGTAAATGAGCCCCATTCCACTGACAGCAGAGCGATTCCCAGTGTAGGCCAGCTGAACATCTGTCACACTGAGCTCACCAGAGCTAGGATGAGTTACGTAGGACATGAGACTGGAAGTGGTGCTGATTAGAGGTCAATGAGTCCAGGCCCTGCTTTTATAGGGAACCCCAGCGTACATGCCAATTTATACCAGCCCACTGAGCAGCAGTGCTATTGACTTTGCTGGAGTGATGGTGATTTACACAAGCTGTGGCCCAAGCAGTGTATTTGGATATTGCATACCAAGGCAATCAGCTAAGCTTTGCGCAGGTGGATGGGAGGCATTGTTTGTATTGGTTTGGCCCTTTGTTTATGTACAATGGGGATGTGCAGTGTGGTACATCCTGGGAGCTCCATTTCCAGATCC
This sequence comes from Dermatemys mawii, assembly GCA_007922305.1. Taxonomy (NCBI): domain Eukaryota; kingdom Metazoa; phylum Chordata; order Testudines; family Dermatemydidae; genus Dermatemys; species Dermatemys mawii. Next base: position 38,353,544 of record ML677366.1, read on the forward strand.
AAAGGCTGATGGATAATTGGGGATTGTATTTAAGAAAGAGTTAGATTAGGATAAATAGTTTAATTTGCAGGATAGAGCAGGTGCTGAGGAGGCAGGGAAAACAGGGCATTTGCAGCAAATATGCCACTGGGGTGTTGGAGGCTGCAGTTATATTTAGGTTCCAAAGCACGGAAGGTAGCGGCTGAAAGAGACCCAGGGCAAGCTCGGAGATGCTGGTTTGTCCCAGCCGTGTGATTTGAGTGATTGACAGCTCTGCTGCGGGTGCATCTTTACCAGTGTTCCTCAGATGTTGCATTGAAATTCAAATTACATTTCTCCGGCTGCCATGTCTCATTGTCACTTTGTTAAAGACTAATTGTCACTTTTTTAATACACTGCCATTGCAGAGAGGTAGGGGTGACACAGTATTTTAATAATAATAATACAAAAGGAATCCTTTGGATAGTAAATCACTCCCTTCTTCCACCCAGCAGCTGCTCCACTCCTCAGCACAACAGCAATCAAGACACTCCATCATTCATCATGGGTTTGTTTGGAAGAACACTTTTGCTTTGGTAAACAGTGTGATTCCTGCTGCATAGCAGAAAGGTTCTCTGGTTGTTATTTTTTAACCCACTATAGATTATTGGGATGAGAGGGAGCATTACAATCATGTGCTTGTCCCTTTAACAGCAAGGCTTCCTGAGGTTGCTTACCATCATTTCCCATCAATAGGAATTAGGTGCCTACATACCTTTAAAAATCTGTCCCTTTGTGTCTTGGTGACCCAGCTGTAACAGCAAGTTTAGATGGATGAAAGATTGTGAGGAGCTCAGCAACTATGGCACTGGTACTTTCGGAATGGAATGGAGACAAATGAAGTCATCTTGCTGTAAAAATAATAGTAATAACTAAAAAAAAAATAGCCTAAGGCACTCATTGCCACAAAAATCATTGAGATCAAGAGATAAAAAAGGATTGTCTGTTCATCTAAATAACAAGAATATCCAGTTATAAGAGTAAAGGGAGACAATGTTGCTGAGTAGCTATCACACTGGGCTGGCATTCAGAATATATGGATTCTTTCCACAGCATTGCCACGCTGGATGAACTTAGGCTTGTCACTCCCCTCATATCCCAGTTTCTTCATCTGTAAAAGAGGGATAATGATACTGACTTCCTCTGTGGCGCACTTCGAGATCTCCTGATGAAAAACACTAGATAAGAACTATATGTCATTGTTATTAAATAAATGATTGGGAGCTTAAAATGTAAGAACGGCCATAATGGGTGAGACCAATGGTCCATCTAACCCAATATCCTGTCTTCTAGAAATGACCAGTGTCAGATACTTCAAAGGGATGGAACAGAACGGGGCAATTTATCAAGTGATCCATCCCCTGTCTTCCAGTCCCAGCTTCTGGCAGTCGGAGGCCAGGAACACCGCAAGAATGGGGGTTGCATTCCTGACCATCTTTGCTAACAGCCAGTGATGGACTTATTCTCCAGGAACTTGTCAAATTCTTTTTTGAACACAGTCATATTTTTGGCCTGTACGACATCCCCTAGCAATGAGTTTCACAGGTCAACTGTGTGTTGTGTGAAAAACTACTTACTTTTGTTTGTTTTAAACATGCTGCCTATTACCTTCATTACGTGACATTTAGTTCTTGTGGTATGTGAAGGGGTAAATAACACTTCCTTAGTCACTTTCTCCATACTAGTCATGATTTTATAGACCTCTATCATATCGCTCCTCAGTCATCTCTTTTCTAAATTGAACAGTCCCAGCCTTTTTAATCCTCATCTGGAAGTTGTTCCATCCCTCTAATCATTTTCATTGCCTTCTCTGTACCTTTCCAATTTTGAAAATTCTAATATACATGTTTTGAGATGGAGCGACCAAAACTGGACACAGGATTTAAGGCATGGATACCATGGATTTATATAGCGACATTCTATTTTCTCTCTTATTATCTATCCCAGGGATCAGCAATCTTTCAGAAGTGGTATGCCGAGTCTTCATTTATTCATTTAAGGTTTCACGTGCCAGTAATACATTTTAATGTTTTTAGAAGGTCTCTTTCTATAAGTCTATTAAATTAAAATACAGAGCCCTCCAGACTGGTGGCCAGGACCCGGGCAGTGTAAGTGCCACTGAAAATCAGCTCGCATGTCGCCTTCAGCGCGCGTCATAGGTTGCCTACCCCGACCTATCCCTTTCCTAATGGTTCCTAACATTCTGTTAGTTTTTTTGGTTGCTGCTGCACATTGAGTGGATGTTTTCAGGGAACTATTCACAATGACTCCACGATCTCTTTCTCGATTGGTAACAGCTAATTTAGACACTGTCATTTTATAAGTATAGTTGGGGTTATGTTTTCCAGTGTGCATTACTTTGCACTTGTCAGCATTGAATTTCATTTGGCATTTTGTTGGCCAGTCACAGTTTTGTGAGATCCCTTTGTAATGCTTCACAGTTAGTTTTGGATTTAACTGTCTTGAGTAATTTTGTATTGTCTGCAAATTTTGCCACCTCATGGTTCACCCCATTTTCCAGTTCACTTATGAATATTTTGAACAAGTTGGATCCCAGGACATATCCTTGGAGGCCTTCACTATTTACCTCCCCATTCCTTTGTTTCCTGCTGGCTAGTTTGGATCCTTAAAGAGAAAGTGCTCTATTATTTCTATGATATTTGGCGATATGGAACTATTAGCTGAGAGAAATGACTGGTTAGAGCCCCATTTTCCTCTAGCCCTGAATTCTGGGAGTTTTCTGTAGTGTATGTGGTAACCCGAACCTCCTTAGACTTTGGTAAGTAGGTAATAAAACATCTCTTCTGGTGTTGCTTTTGCAAGTCCTGCCTTTCACTTCTTCAGTGTCACTCTTTTGAAGTTTCAGTGCCTTCTTTGAGGTTAATGGGCTGATGCAGGAGTAGGTTGGGAAAGAAAAAAAATCCTACTGAAAAATGAAATATTTGCCATCATGCTCATGAATCTCAGCAGATTCATAGCACTCCAAAATTCATTGATGGCATGGGAAATTGATTTGAAATGTTAAAAAAATGTTTGAAAGGAATTGTCATGGTCCAATGATGACTGAGGCCCAAATTCAGCAGAGGACATAAGCATGTACTTATTCCTCCTCCCCATGTTATTGTTTATTATGTATATTGTGGTAGCATGACACAGAAACCCCTCGGCAAAGGGTCTCCTGTTCTTGCAAATAACTCTCATCTCCGTCCCAACAAACTCTCTATACTAAACATGTCTTGTTGTCTAGTTATCCCAAAGAGATAACATGTAAGTTATTTACAGAAAGCTAGGCACTTATGAAGAGTCAATCATTGCAAGAAGCACATACATTATTCTTTAATATTACCTTAACTATATTGGAAGTCTGCTTTATGGTGTTGGACTAAAGTCACACGGGAGGGAGTTGTCACACTGCCCCAGTTAGCTGGTGATTTAATGCAAAGCTCATTGTCTAGCCTTGCTCCATCCCAAACCAATCAATGGAAAATCATCAAAGACAACAGCGAAAAATCAAAGCCACTGGGAGGTAAACAATATACCCGGGGGATAGCCCTGCCTATGAAAAGAGACAAAAGGTTGTCTGAGTATAACGCAGAGTAGTAAGGCACTCTAGATCCATTCACTTAGGAAACATATTGCAGAGCCACTGAATTTTCACGGAAGTTTGGCTCCAGGCACCAGCATAGCAAGCATGTTCCTGGGGTGGCACTCTGTAAGGGGTGGCATTCTGGCCGCGCCACCGCCCCCTTCACTCCTCCAGCCATGCCTCCCCCTCCCCTTCTCTCCTCTGGCTGTGCCGCAGCTGCACCCTCCCACCCCGCACTCCTCCAGACACGCTGCAGCTATGCCGCCCTCCCACTTCGCTCCTCCAGCCATGCCACTCCCCCATTTTGCTCCTCCGGCCGCCCTTTTTTCTTGCTTGGGGTGGCAAAAAAGTTAGAGCTGGCCCTGTCTCTCTTATTTCTGGTTGAAGGTCTGTTTGCTTTTAAAATAAACCTTCTTTTGTTTTATTACAAGTACCCACAAGTGCTGTGTGATTTTTACTGAGCAGTGACTGAAGATAAAACTAGCGAAAGGGTACACTCCTCCTTTGGGGGCAGAGGATCTGGGATTTCTGTGAGTAGCCCATATCAGGGGCTGGATATCACAGGGGATCAATTCAAAGGAGCTCAGAGACTGGGGTGCACCTATTATTAACCTGTAAGGCAAAGCAAGGTGAGGCATAGACCTGAGGAGAGTGCTTGATAGCTAGCAGGCTGGTGATGGGAGGATGCAAACACAGAGCCACCCTGAGCAAAGCTCCTCTCACTCTAGGCAGGAGAAAACAAGGTGACTCACAGTCTTGGATACCCAAAGATCAGGCATATGTGGGGCCTAGGAGCCCTAGTCATGGATCAGCACCGCATTGCGCTAGGTAACATACATATCCAGAACAAAGGGAGTCTCTGCCCCAGCGAGCTCAGCAGAACACTAGCTTACATATAAGCATGTGCACAGAAGTTGATGGAACTTAAGTACATGCTTTGGTGCTTTGCTGAATCATAGCCCAAATCCATGCATTTCACTTCTCTTGGGTAACATCAGTCCCTTGCATATAGGGCAGCTGCACGGTCCACGTACTTTCTACCACTTCAAGGCACTTCCACTCACGTTAAAGGGGGAGATTAATATAATAGGCATCACAGAAACCTGGTGGATGAGGACAATCAATGGGACACAATCATTCTGGGGTACAAAATATATCAGAAGGACAGAACAGATCATGAGAGGGGTGGAGGGGAGTGGCACTGTATGTGAAAGAAAATGTAGAATCAAATGAAGTAAAAATCTTAAATGAATCCACATGTTCTATAGAATCTGTATGGGTAGTAATTCCATGAGCTAATAAGAATATAACAGTAGGGATCTATTATCAACCACCTGACCAGGACAGTGATAGTGACTCTGAAATGCTAAGGGAGATTAGAGAGGCTATCAAAATAAAGAACTCAATAACAGTGGGGGATTTCAATTATCCCCATATTGACTGGGTACAAGTCACCTCAGGATGAAGTGCAGAGACATCATTTCTCGATACTTTAAATGACTGCTTCTGGGAGCAGCTGGTACAGGAAAGCAAAAGGGGAGAGGCAATTCTCAATTTAGTCCTGAGGGGAGCACAGGATCTGATCCAAGAGGCAACAATAACAGGACCACTTGGAAATAGCGACCATAATATAATAACATTTAACATTCCTGTGGTGGGAACAACACCTCAACAGCCCAGCACTGTGGCATTTAATTTCAGAAAGGGGAACTATGCAAAAATGAGGAGGTTAGTTAAACAGAAATTAAAAGGTACAATGAATAAAATGAAATCCCTGCAATCTGCATGGACTCTTTTCAAAGACATCATAAGAGAGGCAAAACTTAAATGTATACCCCAAATTAAAAAACACAGTAAAAGAACTAAAAAAGAGTCACAGTGGCTTAACAACCATGTAAAAGAAGCAGTGTGCGATAAAAAGGCATCTTTTAAAAAGTGGAAGTCAAATCCTAGTGAGGTAAATAGAAAGGAGCATAAACACTGCAAAATTAAGTGTAAAAATATAATAAGAAAAGACAAAAAGGAGTTTCAAGAACAGCTAGCCAAAAACTCAAAAGGTAATAATAACAAAATGTTTTTTAAGTACATCAGAAGCAGGCAGCCTGCTAAAGAACCAGTGGGGCTCCTGGACGATCCAGATACAAAAGGAACACTTAAAGATGATAAAGTCGTTATGGAGAAACTAACTGAATTCTTTGCTTCAGTCTACATGACTAAGGAAGTTAGGGAGATTCCCAAACCTGAGCCAACATTTACAGGTAGCAAGTCTGAAGAATTGTCACAGATTGAAGTGTCATTAGAGGAGGTTTTGGAATTAACTGATAAACTGAACAGTAGCAAGTCACCGGGACCAGATGGCATTCACCAAGAGTTTCTGAAAGAACTCAAATGTTCTTTCATCAAACATCAAATCGCATTCATCCAAGAGTTTCTGAAAGAACTCTATAATTCTGTGTACATATGGTGCTCTTTGGGGGAGAGGGATAGCCCAGTGGTTTGAGCATTAGCCTACTAACCCCAGGGTTATAAACTCAAGCCTTGAGGGGGCCTATTAAAGATATGGGACAAAAATCTGTTGGATGGTTTAATTAGGGACTGGTCCTGCTTTGAGCAGGGGGTTGTACTTAGATACGTTCCTGAGGTCACTTCCAATTGTGGAGCTATTAACTATGGTTTGTAATCTGTCCTTTAAATAAGCTTCTGTGCATAATGACTAGAAGATAGCTAATGTAACACCAATGTTTAAAAAGGGCTCTAGAGGTGATCCTGGCAATTACAGACCAGTAAGTCTAACATCCATACCGAGCAAATTAGTTGAAACAATAGTAAAGAATAAAATTGTCAAACTCATAGAAGAACATAAATTGTTGGGCAAAAGTCAACATGGTTTCTGTAAAGGGAAATCAAATCTTACTAATCTATTAGAGTTCTTTGAAGGGGTCAAACACATGGACAAGGGGGATCCGGTGGACATAGTGTACTTAGATTTCGAGAAAGCCTTTGACAAGGTCCTTCACCAAAGGCTCTTACATAAATTAAGTTGTCATGGGATAAGAGGAAGATTCTTTCATGGATTTAGAATTGGTTAAAGGGGAACAAAGGGTAGGAATAAATGGTAAATTCTCAGAATGGAGAGGGGATCCTCCAGGGTCAGTACTAAGACCAATCTTATTCAACTTATTTATAAATGATCTGGAGAGAGGGGTTAACACTGAGGTGGCAGTTTGTGGATGATACTTAACTGCTCAACATAGTTAAGACAAAAGCAGACTGTGAAGAACTTCAAAAAGATCTCACAAAACTAAGTGTGATTGGGCAACAAAATGGCAAATGAAATTTAATGTGGAGAATTGTAAAGTAATGCACATTGGAAAAAATAACCCCAACTATACATACAATATGATGTGGCTAGTTTAGCTAAACTAATCAGGAAAGAGATCTTGGAGTCATTGTGGATAGTTCTCTGAAGACGTCCACGCAGTGTGCACTGGCAGTCAAAAAAGCAAACAGGATGTTAGGAATCATTTAAAAAGGGGATAGAGAATAAGATGAATAATATCTTACTGCCCTTATATAAACCCATGGTACGCCCACATCTTTAATACTACATACAGATGTGGTCTCCTCATCTCAGAAAAGATATACTGACATTAGAAAAGGTTCAGAAAAGAGCAAATAAAATGATTAGGGGTTTGGAATGGGTCCCATATATGCAGAGATTAAAGAGCCTAGGAGTTTTCAGCATGGAAAAGAGGAGACTAAGGGGTATATGACAGAGGTATATAAAATCATGAGTGGTGTGGAGAAAGTGAATAAGGAAACTTATTTACTTGTTCCCATAATAGGGGAACTAGAGGCCACCAAATGAAATTAATGGACAGCAGGTTTAAAACAAATAAAAGGAAGTTGTTCTTCACACAGCACATAGTCAACCTGTGGTACTCCTTGCCTGAGGAGATTGTGAAGGCTAGGACTATAACAGGGTTTAAAAGAGAACTAGATAAATTCATGGAGGTTAAGTCCGTTAATAGCTATTAGCCAGAATGTGTAAGGAATGGTGTCCCTAGCCTCTGTTTGTCAGAGGTGAAGATGGATGGCAGGAGAGAGATCACTTGATCATTACCTAATCACTTGATCCCTCTGGGGCACCTGGCATTGGCCACTATCAGCAGACAGGATACTGGGCTGGATAGACTTTTGGTCTGACCTAATATGGCCATTCTCACGTTCTTATGTTCAGTTCTGGGAGCTGACAGGCAGAGCAGGCACATAGAGGTACCTACCTGCCAGCATCTGTGACTAGCTGTCTCAATTTTATACGGACAGTCCTGCTAGTCGGGGCTTTTACTTATATAGGTGCCTTCTACCCCCCACCCACAGTCCTGATTGTTCACACTTTCTATCTGGTCACCTTAGCCAGGGAATGCATCTCCAGAACTGCCTTATGCAGTGCTGGGCGATAGATCAGGCCAAGGAGGGGCTGTAGTTATGCAGGTCTAGCAACCTTGGTTCCTATGATGGAGTGTACCGACCCTGCACTGGTGCCACAGGGGTTAATCCTTCTCTTTGGGCCAAGGAGGCCATGCCTCCTGGGCTCTGCGGGGCATGCTCCAGCTGAAACCAGGATATTAAAAAAACAGCTCAGTTCAGTCTGGGCTGACTGCTGAAGAGGAAGGAGGTGTGTTGCAGACTCCTGTTGAGCGACCCATCTCAGGATGCAGAGGCCAGCCAGCCAGTGACGATCCCCAACCCCCAGGATCGGGATACCACAGAGGGAGGAGAGACTATGGGGACCCCCAGACAGCAAGCCACAGAGAAATGTGTCTGTCTTTGTGGGGAACAGGTTGTAGAACCGAAGACTAGCTTGGCGTATTTTAGCAGGATCCACACTGAGCTGGTAGCGGGCGACCCCACCACTGAGAGGGCCCTGGGTTGGGTCCCCGTGGAGAGGGATGCCCAGGGTACCCCTACCCTGGCTGCTGCCCAACCTGGGGTGGTAGCCCACCTCACCAACCCTATTGATTGTAGCTGCTGGGCCACACAGCCCTGACAGAAAGGGTAGTTATTTGGACTCTGACTGGTAGGCCTCACAGTCCTAACTGAGAAAGTCACCTTGTGGACACTGGCCATTAGGCTATACTGCCCCAAGGCCAGGGGCCTTCATCCAAACTCAGCCACATGGCCATAATGCTCCTTCACTCCTCCCCCAGCAGGTGATGGGGTGTACCAACCTCTTAAGAGTTCCCCATCGATCATCATGAAAGAGCCAAAGCTGCTTTGTCAGACCAGATGGGGCAGCAGGAAGGATAGGCAGGAGGAGCAGGATCTGATGGTAGCTTTCTGCGTTGAGCCTGGCTTGGAGGTGGATTTCACCTTCCCATTCTCCTCCCAGGCTGGGTGTATAGTACCATTATATTCAGGGATGACATACATTTAGATTGTCCACCTGGGCACAGGGCCTGTCTTCTTGGTACGTGTGCATAGCACCCGGCCCACTGGGCTATGTATCCCTGACTGGGGTCTGGAACTGCCACTGCCAGCACAAATACCACCCTAAGAAGGTGAATAGGTGAAAGTAGGCCCAGTGCAGATGGATGTTAGTAAGCTTCTCCCCTCCTCTGTAATCTGATTTTGAATGCACCCTTCACCTCGGTAGCTAATCTAACATTTGATTTGGTCCATTGTCAGGAGTAGGGCCATCTGGAAACTCTGGATCTAGATTCAGATTTGGAGTTCACACACACATTGAACTTTTTAATAAAGTAGTTTTGGTTTGGGACATTTCCCCAACCCAGCCTGGAAATCTCTCAAAACAGATATTACCCAGAGAGCCCCAGTGCTTTCACATTCATGTGAGATTTCAAATCTGCTTTGAACAGCTGCCTTTGAAGTATCTTGGCTTTTCCATTTATCACTGTAGCCAGAACCAATCAGTGCAGAAACAGGCAGCAAAGAAAGTAAAACCCCTCTGACATTAACCAAGCTTTTTTCAAACCTTATGGGAGGTTCAGAGTTTGGGGATCAAAATTAGGGAGAAGATTCATATGACTTCTTAACTAAATTCATCCATCCGTAAGTTAGACACACGCCGAGGTGGAGTGACTGCAGAAGACAGAGACGCTTCAAGGGTTCAAAGGGCCTAGACACCAGTTATACCCCATTTAAACTCTCTTTTGAATGGTGCATTGGCCTGCTCTGGGCTTCTGCACAGTGGTGAATATCACCTGAGCAGTCAGAAAAAACCTTCTCCTAGTTTATTTATCTCTGTGCATCTTTCATTATTAACTACTGCTAGACCAATGCCACATGGACTGTTTATGATGCCAGTAAAAGTCAAACAGAGACATAAAACTGCACCTGTCATAAGTGGGTTTGATTTAAAGACCAGTCAAGCAAATAGAAGGCTAAAGGGATGTGTGCTGAAGGGAGTTCCAGACAATAGTATGGAAAATTTTATAGCATTTTGGGCCTCTTCAGTATGTCTTTGTTTTAAGCAACATACATAATTTTTGGATTACCTCTCTAAAGATCTGTCCCAAAGCATTGAGCCTTTCCATTGATTTCAGTGAGCTTTGGAACTGACAACAAAAGAGCACATCAGGATCAGAAGGCAATGAAAATTAGTCTTGGCACCAGGGATGGGGGCAGAAAGATTCTGTGGTAATTAAAAAGACAATGTCGATTTAGTCTGGAAAGAACAGGAAGACGCATATAAAATAATGACTGAGAAGACAGGACAAGTAGACCCTTCTATCCACTTTATACTGTAGTAAATCCATGACCCCTTGGAAGCTCATAGCAGCAGTGATCAGAATTTTGATCCTACTCCCCAGCAAGCTCTGGCTTGAGTTCTCTAGAGCCACACTGGATGTGCCAGCTTGTCATGAGTCTTGGAAGACAGAACACTGGTATCATATGGAGATGGGACAACGCTAGGAACAAAGCTAGTCATGAAACAATATTTTTCCCCACCAAAAACTTAGATGAAAAGTGACTTTTTAAAATTGTCCTCAAAGCAATTTCCATGAAAAATTCCATCAAAGCCCCCAAAATTTGCTGAGGGTTTTCAGACCAAAACTGAAAATTTCAGTTCCTGAAAATGGAAAGATGGTGTTTTGGCAAAAAACTCCAAAGATTTTAGGTAATAACTGCTTTTCATGACAAGTTTCATTTTTGACAAAGCCTTATTTCCTGAAAAAATCATTCGGTCAAAAGTGTGCCAGTTCTATTATCAGATTCTCTGACCTGCACTGAATTTTGAAGGCTCAGTTCAAGAGGATTCCAGATCCAAACCATACCTTTGATTTGGGGTTCTGCGAACCCAGCCCAACCGTAGTTTCATTCTGTTCTTCAGAAATTCAATTAAAGAAAAGGGGTCTGAGAGCCAATTGCATTTAGTAGTGGAGATTAGGTTGTAGATGCTTCCTGACCCAAGGGGAACCAGCTCACCTAGTGAAGAAGCCTGCACATTAGATCAGTGCTTTGGGAAGAAAGGGATGAGCCGGTCTGATCATGGGCCATGGTATCTGTTTTCTGTATGGCTTCCAGTGCATTAAGAATCCTGCTGGTACCAGGAGCACAGAAATCAGGTTAAAAGAACAGATCAATTCTTCACTCAGGTCAATCTTCATTTATTTTCTTCATTCAAACACTTGGGCCTAGATGCCGGGCTGACAAAAGGGGTTTGTGGCCCATGTCTCTAGCTACTACCACAATACAAATAATAAATTATAAAAACAATGCATCCTGTAGAATCAGGACAATTGAACATCATCATCCTAATTTGGCAGAGATATCCTGTTGCCAAACTGCAAGTAAATGAGAAGCCTGGGAGAAGGAAAATGCTTTACTGCATGTATTTTTCATCCTGCATAACTGAGTGCACCTGATAGCCCCACTGATATAATGAATCATCGAGCGCTTCACTGCAGTGGAACAAAAATTGCTTTGATTCCCCCTGAAAGCAGGATCTCCTGCATGCTCTTGATATTCTCATTCTATACCGCTACTGCGACAGGCATGCATATTTTAAAATAATGAGGGGGAAGGATAGTTGCAGTTTTAATTTGAGGTTGTTGGGTTTCTTCTAACTTTGCAGCACAGTCAGCTTCAAAAGCTGCTGATAAAGTTTTGACAAGCATTTAACTCTTGGTGATCCAGCAACTAGGACCTATATTCTTCAGAAGGTGTTGAGCCTTAGAGTCGTCATGCTGCAATGAACTATGTCCAGGCAGAACCCAAGCTAGGCTGAAATGAACCAGGTTAGGGATTTTGGCTGTAAAGGGCTGATTATGGGATCAGTGTGTGTTTGGAGAGGGCTTTGTTTTTAACGGTCATGAAAAGAACACATGCACTCCACTGAGATTTGTCAAATCAGGTGATAGACCGCAGCCCCCCTGGATCCCAGCCTCAGATCCCTCACTTTAGAGGCTGCTAATTAATCACAGATGGGGCCTAAAGGGCCTTTTCATCTGTGACATCTGCCTCTCGGTTTGATGAGATATGATGTTTGGATGAACAAGTTGGAGGTTGAGGTAACAGTGAAACAAGCATATTTTTGTACAACAAGCAGTGTTCTGAGCTCACTCACTTAGCCACCATAACCATGTGTGTGTGAGTCAAAATACATAGCTGTGTGACTTGGTTATTTGCTCACACAGTTGCCTCAATTGTGCATGCAGTCACGGTAACTGTATATGAATTAGGCCTGAATTGGATTCACATTTTCATCTCTCAGTCTTATTTGCATCTAGATAGCAGCTATCACAGCAGAATCTAAGCACTGGAGAGGGATTTAAAAAAAATAGAGCTATGCATGGATAATCAGTTCTCCATTCTTCTGTAGGCGTAATCACTTGAAACAATAACTCTAGACCACCCCATGGGATTGGGTTTGGAGCACCTGTTCTGTGTTCTGTCAGGGCTTGATCCATTGTCTCTTTAAGTGACTAAGAGCCTTTCCATTTAATTCAAAGCCCCTAATATACTCTCATTGTAGATGAACACACCCTGCTTAGTCAAGAGGTCACTTCAGCCCTGAGCTACTTGCTTGTGTGTGCTCTTGTTTTCAATACTCCCAAGATGAAATATGGACCACATCTGATCGTTAGCAATTCTGGAAGTCTGGTTTCAGATGCCCAGTTTCAGAGGTCTTAACAAGCCTAGTTGTTTATAAAACACTGAGTACCCATTCTCTGAAAAATCAGACCCCCTTTAAGGTGCCTCAGGTTTGGGCACCCAAAGCACTAGTCACATATGAAAAAAGGGCAGCCTATATTTCCAGGGTCCACATGGAGAGGAATGTAATAGTGTCAAGGACAGCCTGAGAACACCACACCAGAAAGGCCAGTTTATGTTCCCTGCCTTATGGGGAAACCTATCAACTGTGTCAACTTTCAAGAAAGTGTGATAAGCTACCAGCTTGGTCAACACACCAGAGAATGAACCAGGGACTCTAGAGCTAATATGAGTATCTATAGTTTGAGCAAAAGAGCCAAACCTACACAGCAGGAGCTGTAACTGATTCATAACCTGTTTCACTTGTGCACAGTGGTGAGCCAGTGATACACACTCATAAGTGGGTCACAGGTTTCTAAGCACTTCTTCCCCCTTTGAACCCATGAGATCAATTGAATTATTCAGAGGCAACAGGCAGATTTTCATTTCATGGTGAGTGATCCTGGAAAAATCAGAGATGGGAAAAATTTCATAAGGCTATTTCCACCTATCCGCTCTGCTTCTCAGCCAGTGCAGGATTCTTTCCTACATATTCTTGATATAGTATAGTAATACATTCTGCTATTCATTCCCCAGTATATTCTTAATGCCGCAGCCATCTGTGTCACAGCATGACTTCTGCAACATACTGGCTTGTGGGTGGGTGTGATCACAACACCCTCTACGGGTGATTCACAGAAAGGATAAAAGCCTTACTACAAGTGCTAATTATCTAAGCACGCCCTGAATCTCCTCTGGTAGAAGGCTGTTTTTTTCAATGACAGGGAGCCTGGGTTCTATTCTCTGCTGTTTTGTGTGTGAAGAGCTTACTTGTTGTTGATGGCTGTATTTGGGGAGCAAGTGGCTGTAGACCTGGTTGAAATTTTTCACTCAAAACATTTTTTGATGAAGAGTAACTTTTTAATCAAAACATTTCTGCAAGAAATGTACATTTTTTATGGTTATTTTAAATTGTTTTCATTGTAAAAAAGCAAAAGCAAATCTGAAAATTCTTTGGTTTTCAGCAATCAAAACCCAAAAAACTGAATCCAAAAAAGCCTCAGAATTTCTGTTGTCATCAACTAAGACCAATAAACTTTAGGCCAAAAAGTGAAAAAAAAATTCTATGGAAATAAAACTTGTAAGTTTTTCTATAAGTTTTTTCATAGGAATCTATTTGGTTTTCTTATACTTGCTTTGGGCAGTTCTCAAAAATCACAGCTTAGTACGAGTGAATTGTAATTATCCGGAAAAATATGGACTGCTGCTATGTACTATCATCACTAATGAGCCAAATCCAATACCTTGTGGGGTAGCTACTATGTTCCAAACAATCTCAACATTATCACAGACTGCCTACGTGGCCAACCTCAAGTGTCTTGCACACCCAAGTGCTCCCTAAGGAAATTCACATGTTACAGTCCATGCACATATAAAGGACATTTAAAAAGCAATTGCGTTGTGACAGTGGATGGCAAAGCAAGGAGAAAGGCAGTAAAAAGAGGGATCCACACCAAGAATATTGATGCCTTCTATAGGGGGCTGGGACCCTCAGAGTTTGCTTAAAATCCTTAAGAACATAGTCCCCAGCCCATTCAATGGCATACTGGGATCAACCTGGCTACAACCACACTGCCTGTTCCAGGACAGAATTTTTCAAGAACCCGCTACATTCCATGGGCTGTGTCAGTCAGTCTAGGAGCTACGGAGTTTAGCTCCTCAATGGTTCTCCCAATACATGCCTAGCTGTCTGGTTACAGCATTACTGATGGGTTCAACTTAGCACAGTCCTGTATTATTTCCTTCTGGTCAGTGATGGCCAGATCCTTGAAGGTATTTAGACTTCTAATTCCCATTGATTTCAATGGGACAAGGGTGCCTAAATACCTTTGTCCTGGCTACTATTCAGCTCCCACTGTGCTCAAGCCACAGAAGATGTGAGCATGTCAGAGCCTTCCTACCCCATCCCCCTGTCCCATAACAGAAGTTCTCTCTTTAGCTTAGGCCAGGGGTCTTCAAACTTTGAGACGAGGGCCATATTAGATTTTTGAAGGGGCTTCACAGGCCGAAGCGACTGAAAAAATTCAATATATGCAAATATATGCAAAATCCCCCCCTTTGCTCCTCTGGCCGCTGCCCTGGGGGCACTCACCCCCCCGCACATGGGGCCACTGGCAGCAGCTTGCGCGGGGGGCACAGCGGCGACTTCTGCACGTGCCTGTTCGGCATGCCTGGAGGGCAGGACAAATCAAAGCCGCGGGCCGGATCCAGTCCCCGGGCCATAGTTTGGAGACCTCTGGCTTAGGCTGTAACAAGTTATATGGTCAGCTCTAGAAGGCCCTGGTTCAACCACCCGTAACAGCCAAGATGGCGGCCGTCACACTCTATCCCAGCATGCATGCTATCATGTGGACCAGTTATGCCAAAGTGGTATTCTAGATTACAGAGGGCCAGATCCTGAGCTGGTGCAAAATGCACAGTTCATGGACTTCAGTACAGCCATGCCATTTTGCACCAGCCGAGGGTCTACCATGGGTCCACTGGCCCAAGAGGCCATGTTACAGCTCCCTTCCTGAGAGTAGGTTGATCCTTCTCTCCCTGTGCTTGGCATGGTGCATGTGTGTGCATAATAATATGCCATATGTTTCAGCCATTGCATGCTTTTTATGTACACTTGATAACTTAACGATAAGTACTTCACGGATTAGCCAATTATCACAAATGAGCATTTTGTTGTCACTGTTTGAAAGGCTGAGAAAAAGGTCAGAGACAGACTGTCAGCAGAAAATAAATCACTTTCAAAAAGAAGTGAGCCATTTCTGATCTGATATGCTACAATTACAACCTGTCCAAACTCCACTGAGAATAACAATGAAGGCATGCTGGCCAGACCTGATGGCAAAGGAGCTATGCAGATTTATCCCAGCTGGCAATCCAGCTCCTGACCTGTGTATGCTTTGCAAGAATATAGCTGGATAGATAGTGTCTCAGGCATTATCTTCCCCACCCCCACCAGCTCCATTACAAAGCAACTTGGAATCCTGCATGACCATAAGTGCAATTTTAGTTTCTTAATACAGAGCATCAGCATGGGGACGTACAACCCCAGGGGAATGTTAATGAGGATTCTCTGCATTTTAATATAGGTGGCATTCTCCACTTCTCTCCAACTGCATTTCTTCCAACTAATTCTCCCAGTATCCTCTCTTAATGAGCAACTGCTGGGGTATCAGGCTAGAGCTCACAGGGCATATTAAAGACATTTCCACATGCAAAGGATTGTGGCCTGGCTCCTGGTTCCCTTGTTTCTATGCTGCAGGATACTGCTGAACAGAAGGCCATGCCATCCTCCACATTATCTTCCCCAGTGTCCTCCCACTTTTGGACCTGTAACTGGGCACATTCACCTCTCGCAAGAGCCTCCCTTGGCCGTGTGCAAGTGCCTCCCCTCTCTCTCTCTCTGTGGTGTGTCTTTGGTGACTCAGCCCTCGAGCCGACAGACACACAGTCTGTCTGTGTGATGAAAGCAAAGACAAACCTGCTCTGGAGCCTGTCTCAGTAGCCCATGTAATGTCTCCCAGAAGTTATTCCTGCTCCAGGATGGAGCACTGCCCCAGGGCTCCCTCCCTGGTGTCAAAGTCTTCCTCCTCTTATGGACTTTCTGGCCACAGCTTTTCAGCTTTGCCATTGCAGTTCAGTTTCCTCCCTTTGAGGTTTCAGAGTGGTAGCCACGTTAACATGTATCAGCAAAAACAATGAGGAAACCTTGTGGCACCATAAACACTAACAGATTTATTTGGGCATGAGCTTTTGTGGGCTAAAATCCACTTCATCAGGTGCATGGAGTGGAACATACAGTAGGGAGATATAAATACATAGCATATGAAAAGATGGGAGTTGTCTTACCAAGTGGTGGCAGGTGTGTGTGTGTGTGTTTGTCACTGCTAACAAGCCAATTCAATTAAGGTGGAAGTGAGCTATTCTCAACAGTTGACAAGAAGGGGTAGAAATCACTTTTTTAGTGCTAGTGAGGCCAATGTAAACAAGGTTGCCCATTTCAAACAGTTGACAAGAGTATGAGGGGAGGGATTAGTTTTTGTAGTGACCCATCCCCCCTGTAAGCAAGGACTGGCCTGTCTCCCAAGGTCTGAGAGTGAGGGATTGTCCTTCAGGAAAGGTTGTAGCTCCTTGATGATGCGCTGGATAGGTTTTAGTTGAGGGCTGTAGGTGATAGTGGCATTTTGTTACTTTCCTTGTGGGGCCTGTCCTGTAGCAGGTGACTTCTGGATACCCTCTGGCTCTGTCCATCTGTTTCTTCACTTCACCAGGTGGGTATTGCAGTTTTAAGAATGCTTACTAGAGATCCTGTAGGTGTTTGTCTGTGGGACTGGAGCAAATGCGGTTGTACCTTAGAGCTTGGCTTTAGACAATGGATCATGTGATGTGGTCTGAATGAAAGCTGGAGGCACGTAGGTAAGTATAGCAATCAGTAGGTTTCCCGTATAGGATGGTGTTTATGTGCCCATTGCTTATTAGCACTGTAGTGTCTAGGAAGTGGATCTTTTGTGTGGACTGGTCCAGGCTGAGGTTAATGCTGGGGTGGAAATTGTTGAAATCCTTGTGGAATTCCTCAAGGGTCTCCATCATCAAGGATGTACAACCTATCCTAAAGGACGATCCTTCACTCTCATAGACTTTGGGTGACAGGCTAGTCCCCACTTACAGACATCCCCCCAGCTGAAGCAAATACTCACCAGCAACTATACACCACAACAAAAACCCCACTAATCCAGGAACCAAACCCTGCAACAAACCCCAGTGCCAACTCTATCCGCACATCTATTCATGGGACACCATCACAGAACCTAACCACATCAGCCACACCCTCAGGGGCTCATTCACCTGCACATCTACCAATGTGATATATGCCATCATGTGCCAGCAATGCCCCTCTGCCATGTAATTGGCCAAACCAAACAGTCTCTTCACAAAAGAATAAATGGACACAAATCTGACATCAGGTATTATAACATTCAAAAACCAGTAGGAGAACACTTCAATCTCCCTGGATACTCAATAACAGACTTATTTAAGTGGCAATTCTTAAAAAAAAAACCCTTCAAAAACAGACTCTAATGAGAAACTGCAGAACTAGAATTAATTCGCAAACTGGACACCATCAAATTAGGCCTGAATGAAGACTGGGAGCGGATGGGTCACTACAAAAACTATTTCCCCCCGCTGATTCTCACACCTTCTTGTCAACTGTTTGAAATGGGCCACCTTGTTTACATTGGTGGGTTTTAGCCCACAAAAGCTTATGCTCAAATAAATTTGTTAGTCTCTAAAGTGCCACAAGGACGACTCATTGTTCTCCCTCTAACGGTGACTCAATGTCCAGGCCATGCCCCCCAGCCTAGGGATCCTGTAGATAGCAAATGATGTTGTGACTCTATTTAAGCCATGATGCTGCAACTTTCCCACGGCCCTGCACCATCTTCACCCTTACCTCAGGGCCTTGTCCTAATGGAGTCCCTGAAACTAACTCAGGGCTCCTTCTCGCTCTCCCTGGATTCTGACAGAACTCCTTCATCCAAGGTCCTTCAGCCAGCCACACATCATCCATGTTCTTCCAGCTCTAGCAAGGAACTGTAACTTTGACCCTGCAGTTCTTCTTATACTGATCTGCTCAGCCCAGACTGGCTTTGTCCTACACAGCCACCCTAGGCAGCTTGGAGGACCTTCTCCACTGCCCTTTTCTGAGGCAGAGTGTGACAGGGCCATGAGGCCTCCAACAGGGGGCCTCAGAGAGTCTGATATACCCTGTCACAGGACCCTAGTTGTTTTTTTCTCCATATTGTTTGCCAAAACAGCTATGAACTGGCAATTGTAATGGGTTTCTCAGGAAGTAGAGAGCTAAGGGTGTCTGGATCCAGGGTTTTGGTTCAGCCTGTATATAGATTGGGCCAGCCACAACATTTGGATGCTGAACTGAACTTCCACAAAGTTTGAGGGTGCTGAGTCCCTTCTGCAATGGAAGGATCGATTCCCTGCTCTTAAGCATTTTCTTCTCCTGGATGCCAACATGCTAGGTTAGGAAGCCCCAACAGGCACTCTCCTTTGGGAGGGGAAGTCACTGATTACACAGCACTTCCAGCCCCACCCATTCAAAGACCTGGTGTAGAGCCCCAGAATCATGAGACTGTCTAAAAATAAAATAAGGGGTGTTACTTTGCTTACTGATTTCTGAACTTTCAGCTTCTGCTCAAGTCATGTTTTCAAATTTCTCTCCACACCCATGAGGCTTACTTTTAAAAAAAGGAAAATGGAGAGCCTTATGAAACCACACAATTCTGGAGCTAGACTCCAAGAAAAATCATAGAATCACAGAATATCAGGGTTGGAAGGGACTTCAATAGGTCATCTAGTGCAACCTCCTGCTCAAAGCAGGACCAATTCCCAACTAAATCATCCGGATACCATGAGACTTCTGACAAAATCAAAAGATTTGGCCACACTGGACCCAGCTTTCCCCTCCCGCCTCATCTCCTTGCAGTATTACCAACCCCAAGCATTCCAAAAATCAGGAATCAAGGCGCCAAACACCTGGAGATTGCCTTAAAAACTGAGATTGAGAATAAAGATAAAAATTATACACTTTGTTCTCTGTATTTGCTTTCAGGGGTTTTTGTTTGTTTGTTTGTTTGTTTCCCTTGCCTGTAGGGTGCTTTCAGGTTGATTTTTTCAGCTTCTCTGTACAACCACCAAGTTTCATTGAAATCAGTAGAAGTTAAGCACCTAAATTCCTTTGTGAATCCCACTATTACTTTAGTAAATGAAAAGTGAGATTTGTTCATAATCCAAGAATTCCTGGAACTGGGGCTTTAAGGAAAACACCAAATATCATGAGACTCGAGTGTTGGCAATGCTGGGTTTGGCTTTCCCTGCCTGCTTCACCTTGTCGCTAAAAGTTTCTTACATTAAGCAATGCCCTCGGCTCAGCATGGTGGGTGTCTATCAGTCTGGAAGAAATCCTTGGGACAATAAGAACAACGGGGTTCGTTTGAAAAGTGAGATTTTTGTTTCCTCAGAGTTATTTATTCTGAACTGTGCTCAGTACAGCCTGCCATGTTGGGAGATAATGTTAGTGTTTAATCATGAGTAATGAAAGAAAACTGTGTCATGTCTGTGGTATCTCACCCCTCTCTTCCCTCCAGCAGTTTCATATCCTGTTGGAATAATGTTACGGATTAAAGCAGAGATGGGAGCAGTGACATGAAGGCTTAGAGCTGGGGGCCTGGCCATATCTTCCCCGCATTGGCATTCTGGCTTTTGGAAAGTCAGAGAAGCAGAGATATTGTCCCCCCACACTCTATACCTACTTTAATGAAAAAGGATGCAGGGTTGTACGCATGGCTGAGCTTCCCTGTTGAAGAAAGAGTGACAACAATTCCTCCACGCCCAGCCCAGCTCCTGCTTTAGCATGGCTAGCAAAGCTGCTGGCTACAGAGTGTCAGAGGCCCCGACTGAGCCCCTGCTCTGGGATGTAAATGGAATATCCACCTGCCTAATGCAGGACTCCAGCTAGGTGGTTTAAACCACTCTGGGTGATCTGCTCGTCTGAGGGCAAAGAGGGGGACACAAAAAAGTCTTTGGCATGATGGCACTCTCTGCTCTTACCTTTCTGTCTGTGCCCCCAGCACCATAGGGTGGTACTGACAGAGAGACTTAGGCATAGCTACACAGGGGGCATGTCTACACTGCCATTAAACCACACACACCGAGTCTGAGCCCAAGTCAGCTGACTCAGGCTCAAGGGGCTAGCAATAGCACTGTAGAAGTTCAGGCTTCGGCTGGAGCCTGGCTTCTGGGACCCTCACCCCATGCAGGCTCTCAGAACCCAGATTCCAGCCAGGAGCAGTGAAAAGTTCCTAAAAGTGGAGTGATGGTAATGGTGCCTGAACCATGGCCCTGCCCCGTCCGTGCCGCTCCTTGTCCCCAAGGCTCTGTCCCCACGCTACTCCTTCTCCCTGAGACCCCACCCCCACCCCACCTCTTCCCCTGAGGCCCTTCTCCCACCCAACCTCCCATCACTTGCCCTTGCAGCTTGTAAAAAGTGGTGTGGCCATGGTCCCGTGGTTCCCCCCTGTTCCCGTGCCCCTGACTCCAGCCCAAGCCCAAAGCTCTAGCCCCATGGCCTGAGTCAGCTGACCCAAACCAGCAAGGGCTGTGCTGTGCGCCTTTTATTGTGCAGACATACCTGAGCATCATGGGACCTAACTTTGAGACAACTGGGGGAAATAAGCCCCAGGAAGAACACTGTGATCCACAGCGCCTGAGTGAGGCGCCCCAGCTCCCAATACCATAAATGGGGAGAGATCGGCCTCTTGGCTGGGTACATCTCCCTGTGCTTACCCATATTTTCTGTTCCCCTGTCCCCAGGTATCACCAGGACAATTTGAGGGATTTGGCCTTTCTCATTAGGGTTTGCATTTGCCCCACTCTGTTTCCCTTGGTATGTGGTTTGTGGGACTAGAAACCATTGGTTTCAGTCTCGTTGGGGTGTGCTGATCTATGCCTCCTATGATCTCTGACTGGACTAAGAGTGCAGTGTTTTAGCTGGTCCCTATGCACTACTCTCTCAGCACCTCCTCGTTCAGGCCGAGTACTGTAAACTGGCAGCTTGAGATTGTTGCAAGTGACTCCAATGGGGGCATTCGACTCCCACTTGTCCTGTATTTTATTACGTCCCGGTGACTATGGTTACAAACTAGTACACAGTCACCAGGTCGGATGAGATCCCCAGTGGACTTGCGATCATAAGTCCTTTTCCTACTTTGGGTTGTGTCTTTAGTTGTACTGAGAGCAAATTCTCTGGCTGTCTTTGGCCTGTCATGGGCACTTTTGATGCAGTCATTGAAACTGGTTACCTCATCCTTAGAAAAGACTTCTTGATGCTTCTCTGGCAACGCCCTTAAGTTAGCCACCTGCGCAGGAATCAGCCCTTAGAGCGCCGCTTGAACTGGAACTGGCAGTCTCCCACCACATCTTTCTCGAGGAAAAGTAATTTGTCTTCCCATATCCCTCCTTGTCACCCACAGCTCATTTCCTTCCATTATCTTCAAATGTTACTTTCACCTGAGGAACCACCTCCTAAGGCTGGTGTACCTCTGCAGTTTTGTTTTGAGGATTCAGCTCCTTTGCACTTGAGCTTAGAAGACTCACCAGTACTCTCCCTTTGATGGTGTTCATCAGTACATTGACTGGCTGGAGCCCATTAGGTAGGCTTGCCCCAGATGTAGGCTCTACAAGCCCTTGCTATCTGTTGGTATTTCCCGGTACACAGCAGCATTCATCAAGGATCTTCCCTCTCCAGGGAGGAATAACGGTCTTCTGTTTTCTGCGCACTTTAACATTTCAAATCTGCCTGGGGAACCAAGGGAACAACCTTATCTCTTCACTGAAGCCAGTACTCTACACAGCACAGCATTCGTCTTAGCTTGTCCATGATGATCCATCCTCTTATTTCCTTCTTCTGACAACAGTAGCTTCTTCAGCTCACTAATGATGTTCATTCTTAGAATCCCTAGGACTCCTCCCATATGGCTCCATTCAGAGGCTTTGTTTTCAGGATGAAATTACATTTTCCTGGCAATATCTGGCCCATGTACTCTATATCTGCTTCGAGGCATTTCACCACTGGAATTGCCAGTCCATTAACTGTTGTTAGATTTATGAACTGTGTACTGTGCATGGTCAGCTCCTTGTCCTTCAAATATTTTTGAAAATGCAACTCAGTAATGGTGGTGACTTCTGAGCCAGTGTCTAACAAACATCTGGTCTTCACCCCTGCTATACATACTTCAGCAATTAGACAGTCTCCAAATGCTCACTTACAGAAGTCGCTAGATATGCGCTGCTTGTATTCCTTTCAACACTGTATGCAGAGTGATCTTTCACCAAAGACAGGCCTGGGAATCCTTCTGCCACTGCGGGGCCTTCTACTGTAGAGGGACCACTCACTCCTGGTGCCCCATTGGTTTCAAGTGCCAAAGACTCTGTTCTTCTTCTCAGTGGACATTCTTGGCTAATATGCCCTGGCCTTTCACAAGTGTAACAAATGTACCTTTCTAGCTCATACTTCAGTGGGGATCTTTGGGATCTTGGTGCCCTTGGATATTTTGACATACTAACTGGATTTTTTTCTTTCATCAATTCGGTCATCACTTTCAGCATCTCCTCCTGTTGGACCACCAGTTTTTGGATAGCTACACTTAAATTGTCCAATGTCAACTGTTTGGGGTAGGATCTTTCCCCCAATAGTTGCATTCACTAGGCACCACTTCGCATATGGGAGTTAGTCTTGGCTGTCTCTGCCACTGGAACTTCCTCTTCTTCTGACCACATAATGGCAGTCTGCACGAGTTCATGGAATTTCTTAGTGGGCTTTTCCTTAAACCTCCTTTTCACTTCACAGTGGAGGGAATCATCCCAGAGCTCCAGCACCAACTGCTCTTTCAGAACAATATCTGGGTCTGGAACTCAGTGAGGGTCTTGCCACACCACTTTGCTCATTCTCTAAGGAAGGTCATATACATATGCCCAGACAATTTCACCGGGTACCTGCTTTCTCTCAAAGAACTCCAATAGGTACCTAGTCTCCATACATTTTTAGAAAGAGTTCAAATACCTTTTCCACATCTTTCTTGTCTGCCATTGCCATTGCCTTGGCCTGGCCCTTGAGGTATTCCTCTATGAAGTCCACACAATCTTCTTCAGGTACTCTTAGCGCACATAGAGATGCCTTCACAGAATTGACCAACTCGGCTACCATAATGTTTGCTGGTCTAGTCAGGAAGCCACTGAATTCTGTGACCTTCTACCCCCATGGGACATAAATAGTTCGGGGTTTCTTAGCTTCCCCTGCCTGTTGGCCTGTTACTGCTTTAGTCAGTGATAAGGCTTCTCTCTGCTTGGTTCTATCGTGTAATGCCTCAGCTTGGTTTGATAATCTGTGCTGAAGTTCAGCAAACTGGCCTGTAGTTCTTAAACTCCAGCCATGGTAGGGTTCTTGACCAAGTCTGGACAGTGCTACGAGGACTCAACCAGTAAACCAGTGGGATGAATCCTGAGGATAGGAACCTGTTTGTGACACCAATTGTATAAGTGGGGGAATGGTCCCGCTATTGTGAGTAACTTTCCTGACGTATACACTACCCTGGTGAAACTGGCTAGTGAAAGGATCTGAGTCCTCACTCCTATTCCCTTTACCCAGGACCTGTCTGACCTTGATGACTCCTCTTCCATTCTCCTGGATGGCAGAATCTTTGTAGGGGCCTGAGCTAGCTGGGGAGCAGGGTCACACTGACCACACAGTCAGGGCAGGGGCCTATGGGGGTGTGGGGGAGTGAAGGGTCAGGCAGACGGCTGGGTGTGTGGGCTGGGGTCCTGGAGGTGCTCACAGCAGGGGGATGGAGGGGATATGCCCTGATTCCACCCTCTTCCCCAAGGCCCTGCCCTCGCCTCTTCCCAGGAGCAGCACTGCAGCTCTGTTTCTCCCTCTCCCCATTCCTTGCAAGGGCCATCAGCTGATCAGTGGGCAGAGAGAAAGAGGAGGAGGGGCAGGAACCCAGCACACTGGGAAGAGGCCTGGGAGCCTGCAGTAGCAGCCGGCAAGACCAAGCTTCTTCCCCCACAAGGAGGATGGTGCTGGGCAGAGAAGAGCGGGCCAGGCTGGACAGGATTTTTAAGGGCACACTGCTCCCTGCCAGGACTCTGGCAGGGAGCAGCGTGCCTTTAAAAATTGGCTCATGTGCTGTCTTTGGCACACATGCCATAGGTTGCCGAACCCTGACCTAGGATGAGGAAAACAGATTTTGGGACCCCAGAAGGGGAAAATACTATAGTGACCTGGTCAAAGGGCTGATTTATAAAGAGGCAGCAGCAGCTCATGGAGCAAGAGGAAGGCTGAAGACCCAAAGAGAGAGGCTGAGACGACATGTTGACCTTGTGAGCTATTCCCCAGAGTGACCAGTTGGAGGCACCAGTCTAGCAGTGGGTGGAGCTCCCATCACAGACTCACGAGGAAATAGCAATGCTGAACCAGGAGCGAACAGTTCTGTACTGGCCACTTGTGGGGGGCAGGATGGACAAAACAGACTACTGTATATTTCCCATCTTTAATTTCTATGATCCTGCATTTTCCCTGGACCTCCAATTCCAGATGGAAAATCTTCAAACTCCCCTCCCAGCCAAAATCTCCCTGCAGCAAAACTGTACCGCAGGATGCTAGGAGACACTCCTGGGCCCAGACACACTAAGGTCTGGGAGTTTGGTTCCTTAATTCTTTTGCGGCTCTGGGTCACAGTGGCTTGAGCTTTCCTTGTACCCTAAGCTCTGAACACACCTTGGCTGCTGCCCTATTCTCTTTATCCACCCTGCAGGCCATGTGCTTGCTGAATCCAGGCTGTGGCCTAGGGCAATCTACAAAGGTATTTAGTGACTAGATGGAGAAGTAGTCAAGGATTCATGGCCTAGATGCAGAGGGTCTTGATGGGCCAAAGGTGTGAACCATTGTCACTCCTGGTTGGCAAAGTTCACCTGCTAAATGGGAGGAGAGGAAGCTGCTACAAAACATCTGGAGTATTGTGTCCAGTTTTGGGGCCCCCACTACAGAAAGGATATGGACAAACTGGAAAGAGTCCAGCAGAGGGCAACAAAAATGATCAGGGGCTGGGGCACATGACTTATGAGGAGACGCTGAGGGAACAGGGCTTATTTAGTCTGCAGAAGAGAAGAGTGAGGGGAGATTTGATAGCAGCCTTCAACTGTCTGAGAATGGAGCTCGGCTGTGCTCAGTGGTGGCAGATGACAGAACAAGAAGCAATGGTCTCAAGTTGCAGTGGGAGAGGTCTAGATTGGATATTAGAAAACACTATTTCACCAGGAGGGTGGTGAAGCACTGGAATGGGTTACCTAGGGAGGTGGTGGAATCTCCATCCTTAGAGGTTTCTAAGGCCCGGCTTAACAAAGCCCTGGCTGGGATGATTTAGCTGGTGTTGGTCCTGCTTTGAGGAGGGGATTGGACTAGATGACTTCTTGAGGTCTCTTCAAACCCTAATCTTCTATGGTTTTATGATCTCACTGGGCTCTTACAGGTGGAGTTTAAACAGACTTGGGTGGCTGGGTGGGTGGGGGGGGAATCATTGGTGCAGCTGTAAAGCTGTGGGGGAGGGAGGACAGATGTAAACAGCTGTTTATCTCAGTAAGCCATTAGCTCCAGACCTCCATTCCCCCCAACCACCAATCATCTCCCGGTGGGAAGTGAAAGAATAGTGGAAGATAAATCAGTTAATAGCTGTTCAAAAAAGCACACAGTCCCTAATGCCCGCAAACAACCCCACGTGTCATTAAGAATCCAAATCCAAGAGCCCAGCAGCTGTTTACTGCTGGGATCAATGGGGCCGTGCCATCGAATGACAGCTTCCTCATAACGCTATTTAGCTAACCCTAGGAGAATGGTGAAACAAAGCCCGTCACAGCCCAGCATCTCACATTAGATGAGAGAGCAAGAGCTTCAAAGCTATGTGCTGTAATTACTGGAGTCACTGTACAACCTTTTATTTTCTCTCTTTAAATCATAGCTCCTTTGATGCGGGTTGTTCTTGTTTGAGAAAGTAAGCGACATTCCTCTCTCATCTCTGAGTCTCTCCTGTCTCGCTCCATTAGCCTGATGCATGACATTACCAGTTGCCTTGCATTTACACAGCAAGACAGACCATCCCCCTCCCTTCTATCCCGCCTTCTCGCTTGGCTGGCCAGCTGTGGAAGAAGTTCCAAAATGTATGGATTGTAGGTTTTCAGGGGAAGTTTTAGATCTCACTAATAAGCCCCATCCTTAGAGTCTAGGTCTTCAGATGTGTGGCTGTCCTCATTCCAGGATGTTGCTTAAGAGACTCCACACAGAGTCAGTTAGGGCCTGGTGCTACAGGGAACGGGAATGTGGTACTGCCCCCTTCTCCACTTTGCTACTGGTCTGTGGCCTCACTCCCTATTTTAAAGAGCACCACATCTTTAAAACACTCCATTGACTGAGGGTGTATAAATCCGTAGATGTGTAAAACTTCCCTCTAGTGGATGAACTTCTCATATGTGTATCAGAATCCCTATATTGCCAGCAGTTAGCAGAGATTGTCCTTTAGCTAAATTGGCAAGGGTCTGTGCTTCTGTAAGACAAGGACCTGAATTTATTCCCTCTTGGGGAGTTCTGAGTGCCTAGGATCAGTGGCAGATTGGCCACTGGGCCTATGCCAATTCCACAGCCAATTGCGGGCTCCTGGAAAAATGGGTGCCCCAAGCCTCAACCCTGATCCCTGGCAAAAGTGTTGGGAGTGATGGGGTAGGGAACTGCCCAGGATATGCAGCACAATGATAGCTGTGAAATCTTCTTTGGCCCCAGATTAGCAATGATAAGAAATTTAATCTAAACAAGAAAGAAACAGCAGGTGGCTGTACATCTCTGGGGAGAAGAAGTGGAAGAAGGAAACTTTCACTTCTAGTACAGTTATGGGCTCCATGCAGGTGCCAAGAGTCTGAAAATTATTGACATGTGACTGGGGCATATGCCAGTGGCTACGATGCAGTGATGTTGTGGGCATTGTACGGGAGACTTCAACAGATCATAGAATCTCAGGGTTGGAAGGGACCTGAGGAAGTCATCTAGTCCAACCCCCTGCTCAAAGCTGGACCAATCCCCAACTAAATCATCACAGCTTTGTTGAGCCTGACCGTAAAAACCTCTAAGGAAGGAGATTCTGCCACCTCCCTAGGTAACCCATTCCAGTGCTTTACACTCTCCTAGTGAAAAAGTTTTTCCTAATATCCAACCTAAACCTCCCCCACTGCAATTTGAAACCATTACTCCTTGTTCTGTCAAGTAGTAATCTGATCAGGGTCAGGATCTCAATGTGGGTCAGGACCCCATTTTAATGGGGTCACCAGGACCAATATTAGACTGGTTGGGGCCCTGGGCTGAAGCTGAAGCCCAAGCTATACCCTCAGCCAGTGCCATGGGGCTAGGGCCACAGTCCCTCTCCCCAAACCCAGAGTGGTGGGGTCGGGCTCTGCCTTTCAGCCCCCCAGGGTTATGTAGTAACTCTGTTATCAGAAGGAGGTTGCTGTGCAATGAAGTTTGAGAATCCCTGCAATAGAATGATTCCGATTTACGCCAGCTGAGGATGTGGTCCTTAGTTCCCAGGATGTGTCTGAGGTCTGTGAGAGTGCCTGCACACTAGCTCTTAGTGCTATTTAATGCCATCATGAAATCTCAGCAATAGGAATATTCAGAGGATGGGTGGCTCAGGAAGTGTTTTAGAGCATCACATTTATACATTGCATCTGACTTGCTTGTAGCTGAAGGAAGCTAATGCCATCTCACAGCAACTGGATAACTGAGTTAAACTGATCCCAGTCTAGTTCCAAATGGACATCCAAAGGGCTTCAATGGCGCCTAGGTCATAGGGTGCAATGCATAAAGACAACAACAAATGAAGAGAGCCATAAAACCAAGTTCTGTGCTTGTTAATTTAACACACATGTAGAACTCATTCTGCAAGCATATCGAAAACCATACAAAACCACATTAATGGGGCATGAAAGATAATGATGGTAAAATATAATGGCACTAAACAAAGATAATCGTGCATATAAGTGCAAAATGCATTAAAAATGAATTCAGATCAAATCAAATAGAGTCAAAGTCTAAGTGTCATAAGCAGCTAATCACCAAGAAAGATTTATCTTGAGAGAAATTGTCTATATGCCTAATTAAAGGCGCATTGAAAACCATGAAGAAAAGATAAAAGCACTTGAAAGAAACTATTATGAATCACATCACCTGATACTTCATGAGATGTTCTAGGACATTTCCACAGACAAAGTTAGATGCTGAGGGGTTGACTGCCCCCCATCTCATTTACAGCCTACATTCCACAGCCAGAAGGACCACAGTGTTCATCTACTCTGACCTCCTGCGTGTCACTGACAAGAGAACCTCACATCTAGTCTAAGAATGTGTGGTTGAGCTAGAGTGTATCTTTCAGACAGACATCCACATCTTGATGTACTCCAAGTGATGGAGAATTCCCCACACTCATGGTGATCTGTTCCAGTGGTTAATTGCCGTCACTGTTTCAAACATACCCCTTCTTTCCAGTTTTACTTTGCAGTCATCAACTTCCAGCCATGAGATCTTGCTCTGCCTTTTTGTTAGCTTGAGGAGTCTGCTAGTATCCAGTACTTCCTCTCTATGCAGGTATTTATAGACTAGGAACACATCAACTCAAGTGTAAACTCAGGAGTAACTCCACAGAGACAGACCCTGAAAAAATGGTGTAACATGACAAGAAACAGAGCTGGGAGTACGATGTGTGGGGCTGATGCTGATGTCACTTAGACCAGTGACAGTCAGGAATAAATCCTCTGACATTACTAGAGAAAGGTAATAAACCAGAGTGGGATCAGAATCCAGCATGGTGCCTTATTCTTCAAGGCCAAACACACTTTGGGATGGATCTAGTACTCTGCTATATGCAGCCCTTTCAGCCTGCATACAGCTGTGGGCTGCTAGTGCCTAAACTTCACTGGACCACACAGGGAGGTTGATGAGCCTGCTAGGGGCATAGGTCTTTCAGCTCCGACAGTAGCGACTGATGCTTGTTGACACAGAGCTCTAGGGTCTGATCCCCACTACTGACAATCCACCAACCGGTGCTGCACTACAAACCTGTTGTGGACATTTGTTCCCTAGGAAGTGTACTGATGGTCACAGTCCACCACACAGGTCAGCCTTCAGACTCCAAGGACTTTCAGATGCAACAGAAACAGATCTACAGACCCAGAGAGCTGATGCTTAGATGGCAGCCCATTACCAAGCCTCTGAGCCATGCACTGGCTGGTACCATGAAGAAAACCTCCTCTTTAGTCTAAACCACAGTTTAGTCTAAACTACAGTTTAGGTCCCCCCCCACCCTTTTTACTGGTTGCTGTGGACCTCTCTGCAGGCTTATATGGGGTAAGATGTGGTACAATCTTCCTCCTCAAGAGTTTATATACAGCAGCCCTGGCAATGGTTTTCCCCCTCCAGCTGCAGGAGAGGGAGGACTCAGCACTCTCATTCTGTGGCACTCATAGTACAAAACCCTGGCCAAACCAGAGGACCTCAGCTGCACATAGAAACTTGGTCACATGGCACTTAAGCTGAGAACATTATCTCTGAACACAAATATGGATGCTCCCACGGTCACAGGACCCCTTCATATAGTGGCCAATGGATTTCCACCCCGCCCCCCAGGAATTTCTCTCCTGGTATGTACTGAGAGCAGGGCACAGAGAAAATATGCCATTGTTTTCCTCTATTCTCAGCAATTTCTCCATGGGGCTCCCCTCTGGTTTCTGGGGTCAACCCCCAGCAATCTGGCCCATTTCATCAGCAATTACTGATTTGTGCTGCAAACTCAATTAAAGTTCCCTCCGAGCACAGGTAGCATATGGTTTTGTCAGTTCACCTGTTGTGAGGAGTGCGCTTGAAAGGAAGGCGGCTGCTGGGGAGATCTTCTGGGAACAGATTTTCTTCAGGCGCCAAACCATATCAATAGATACATGGAAATGACAGAGACTCCTGTGAAGCAGATCCAACTGCAGGAAGAAAGGCTTGGGAACAAGCTGCCTGTTTTGCTATCAAATACATTGTTTTCCTTACCTTTCAGTAGTGGCACCTGTATACATACCTGGGGGGTAAGGAACAACACGCTTAGAGATATTAGCCCTATGAGGCGGGCACTGCCACACCTGTTCTATAGAGGGGAGGCTGAGGCACAAGAGCAAGGCTAAGATTTCCACAGGGAACTGAGATGCACAATGACCCTGGAATTTAAGAGCTGCATCCAGGTCTCTGCGTGAAAATTTTAGGGTAAACTACTAGCCCATGGTCAGCAGCAAACCAAGACTATGATCCTTCCCACATGTGGTTGAGTGGGATCAAGGGCCAGCTGGTGCTCTTGTGGGTCTGGTCTCGATTGGGCAATGACTCCGGAGTTCCCTGCTGCCAGCCCAGAGGTTCCCAACCACTATGCAAAATGCATGATACTTGGACAGCCCATCATCACAGGCATGGTCACTTCCTAGCCATGTCACACAGCAGGGCAAGGGGAAGTGGAAAGACAGGATGGGCTCGGGGAGCGGGACAAGGATGTAGTGGGTAGGCACTGGCCTGGCACTTTGGAGATGTGGTTCAGTTCTTTGCTTCATGTGACCAAATTTCTATGTGCAGTTGAGGTTACCTGACCAGAGTAGCAAATTGTGGCATGATAGCCAGGGAATTATATCACTTAATTAACCCTCTCCTGCTTGGCCAGGTCTCACAGGGGCCAGCTACATTTTGAGCTGGGGATGTAACTCTCTGGTTGAAGAGACAGACCCACCCAAGTTGCAGGGTAGCCATGCTGGCAAGAGGAGGACCAGTGCAAGGATATTTTGTGCCCTAGGTGAAACTTCCACCTTGCACCTCCTGCCTCCCCCCACCCCCCGACACACACACACTGGTTCTTTGAGGTGCAAATCCCAACAAAACTTTATAGACCCCATGGGCCAGCCATGACCAGGGGCTGCCCCCCAGACCAGGTTCCCCCCTCCCTGCCCCCTGAGATCCCATGGAGGGTGCACAGTCCCCACCCCACGAGCCCTCCCCACTCCAGCAGCCCCTGCCCCAAGCCACGGGTCCACTTACTGGCTTTTCCAGGCTTGGGCTGCTGCAGCAGCTTCTGCACCATGCCGGCATCTTCTACCTTCACCACCTGCATCAGCTCCTGGTCCTTGCCCATGGCTGGGCACGGTGGAAGTGGGCTGCCCTCAGAGGCCAAGCATCCCCCGGCTGGGACACGGAGCCCTGAGCCTGCTCTGGGAGGGGCAGCGGTGGTGGCGGCTCTCACGGCTGGGAGCCGCAGAGCCTGAGTGCGGCAAGGGGAGGAACTAGGGGGCTGGTGCCCGCGATACATCTGCTGCAGGAGCCCTTCCCTGGGGGGAGCGCCAGGCCACAGCCCGGCCAGGAGGCATAGGGTTACCATATCTGAACTTTCAAAAAAGAGGACACTCCGTGGGGGGGGAGCCCCAACCCCTATGCACTCCCTCCCACTTCTTGCCCCCTGATTGCCCCTCACAGAACACCCAGCCCATCCAACCCCACCCTGCTCCTTGTCCCCTGATCACCCACTCCAAGGACCCCTGCCCCTAACCGCCCCATGGGACTCCACCCCTATCTAAGCCTCCCTTCTCCATGTCTGCAATGCACCCTCCTGAGACACCCACACCTAACTGTTCCCCTAGGACCTCATCCCCTACCTGTCCCTTGACTGCCCTGACCCCTATCCACACCCCTGCCCCTTGACAGACCCACGCCTATCCAATCACTCCCTGTCCCCTGACTGACCCCCAGAACCTCCAACCCATCTAACCCCCCCCTGCTCCCTGTCCCTTGACTGCCCCAACCCCAAGGGCAGTCAGTCTGGGGAATGGGAGGGGGGGCACTAGGACCCTGCTGCGGCAGTGGATTCAGGGAGTCAGCATGGAGCTGCAGGGGAGAGGCAGGGACTGCCTGCTCCAGGACTCAGGGAAGTGCGCAGCAAAGGGGGGCTGGGAGACACTCGGCGGGGGGGGGGGGGGGCGAGCAGAACTGGCCCCAAACGTTGGTGGAGCTGGGCCCCTGGGCTTCTCCAACCGCCGCCTTTGCAGGGCTGCTGCCCCCCTGCACAAACCGTGCGGGCTCCTGGGGCTTGCCCCTGTCACAAGCCCCAGGCTCAGGGTGCCCCCGGAAGGCAGCTCCTCCCTGGCAGCTGGGCAGCCGCGCCGGCCACCTGGTAAGCCCTGGTGCAGCAGAGGTTGCTGGGCGCCCCAAGCAGGGGCAGGGAGGCCAGGACCAGCCCCTGGCAGGGCACTGCTTTTTGGCACACACCCCCTGAAATCTTGGCGCAGTAGGCGATCACCTAGTTCACCTAGTGGTTGCACCAGCCCTGGGCGAGAGCAGTGGGAAAGGCTAGCTAAACCAGGCCCACCCCTAATGTGTACTCAAGGCATCCAGCCCCTCCTACTGCTGAACACCAGCTTGACCAGAGGTATGTCACATTGAGATGGAATTTACACCTCTTACTCTCAGTGTGGCTGTTGTTCGACCTATGTGACATGGAGATCATGGCCCTATCCTACTTCACGGGGGGGA
Source organism: Dermatemys mawii (assembly GCA_007922305.1). Classification (NCBI taxonomy): domain Eukaryota; kingdom Metazoa; phylum Chordata; order Testudines; family Dermatemydidae; genus Dermatemys; species Dermatemys mawii. The sequence goes on from ML677366.1 coordinate 38,386,633, forward strand.
AGATTGTGATCTGCTCACATCCTATGGCAACGGGATCCAGAGAACATTGCTGTTCTGCTGCCTTCACAGCAATTGCCAGGCTGGATCAGCCAAGGGACCCGCGAAGTCCATTATCCCATAACTCTGAAGCATCTTGTGCTGGGATAATCTGCCCCCAGAGAAAGCTCCTCCTAAACCCCAAAGTTACGGGCTGGCTTATGACCCAGAGGAGCCATGCCACGACTCTTGTTTGTTTAACCTCTGGATATTCTGGTCTAATCGACTCATCTGCTCAGCTCACTCACTGAACTCACAGAATTATGTGATGCATTAGGCTGGTGGATTTCAAGCAGGATGCCCCCTCCAAATCTAAGCAGGATTTCCCCCTCCCATCCATCAATGTAGGAAGAATAGGGGTGTCACCACTCCAAAGTTCAGATCCTTTTCACTAGGCTAATGGAAAGTCAGTCATGGCTATCAACCAATGGATAACACCTTCTGCCATGGGAGAAACCTATCTGAGCAGCTCCCTGTCACACTTTTGGGGCATGAAGGCCCATAGGAGAGAGGACCCTAACCTGCTCCCATAGAGGTCAATGGGAGTATCATTGTTACACATCTGTAGTGTGGTAGCAGCTAACAGGCCCAGTCATGGACTAGGGCTCCTGTGAGGCTAAGTGCTGCACAAACTAAAGAGAAAGATGGTCCATGGCCCAAGGAGCTGAGAGTCAGTTTTGCTAGTGACATTACTGGGAGCAGGACTGGGGCCTTTGTCTGACTCTAGCCCATAGCGTGAGTCCTTTATTCTCCTGCAGGTGTCTGCATTTCATGTCTGTTCCTGGGGCTGAGTGGATCACAGATGCCTCATTACGGAATGAGCTGCGCTGCCTGGGTGGCCAGTAATTCTGTTTTGGTTTTAATAAAGTCATATGTTCTTTTAAAGTTGGTCTCTTCCTTCTCAGTCATTTCCTTAGCTCAACACCTGAACCACCACTTACAAGACAGCTCACAATTATCAGTAGGGCACTACCAAATTGACAGCCATGAAAAATGTATCATGGACCATGAAATCCAGTCTCCGCCCACGCCATGAAATCTAGTCTTTTGTGTGCTTTTACCCTATGCTATACACAGAAAAGACCAGATTTCATGGGGGAGACCAATGTTTCACAAACTGGGGGTCCTGACCCAAAAGGGAGTTGCAGGGGGAGCTGCAAATTTATTTTAGGGGGATCATGGTATTGTCACCCTTACTTCTGCACTGCCTTCAGAGCTGGGCAGTCGGAGAGTGGCGGCTATTGGTGAGGTGCCCACGTCTGAAGGCGACCCCCCTCCCAGCATCAGTGCAGAAGTATGGCAATACTGTACCATGCCATCCTTACTTCTGTGCTGCTGCCTTCAGAGCTGGGCAGTGGGAGGGTGATGGCTGCTGACTGAGAGCCCAGCACTGCACACAGCAGCACAGATGTAAGGGTGGCAATATTATACCATGCCATCCTTACTTCTGCGCTGCTGCAGGCGGCAGCTCTGAAGGCAGAGCTGCCGCCTGCAGCAGCACAGAAGTAAGGATGGCAGTATCCCCCTACGATAACCTTGTGGCCACCTCACAACTCCTTTTTGGATCAGGACCCCTGCAATTACACCACTGTGAAATTTCAGATTTAAATAGTTGAAATAATGAAATGTATTATTTTTAAAATCCTATGACTGAAATTAACCAAAATGGACCATGAATTTGGTGAGGCCCCGATTATCAGGCTTATTACAATGGAGTCTTCACATGACACAAGCTCAAAAAGGGCCAGCAATTTCTGTTCATGAGGAAAGGGGAAGACAGTGGTTATACAGTTACCATGATCTCTTGCTCTCTCTCAGAGCCTGTCTGAATCTGTGAGCCCAGCTCCTTCAGCTACCTCCTGCTGCAGTGCCAGGTTTACAATAGTGCCAGTGGCTCCATGGAGCTGGGCCCAGGCTCAGAAGGGGCCCCAGCCTGCTCCGTTTGCACCGCACCCTACTGACTCCTCTCACCCACCACTTGCTCCTCTTGGCCTGCCCGCTGGCTGGTTGAGGGCTTCTCTCCGTCCCCTGGCCCAACCCCCTGCTCCTCCTCTCTGCCCCCTGGTCAGACCCCAGTGCACCTCTGGCTCCGGGCAGTCTCTGTTTCCCACCATCTGTAGGGCCCCACCTGTCTCCCCAGAGCTGAGACACCTTGGGCGGGTGCAGAAGCCTGGCCAATCTCAGTCAGGTGTGTGTGTGGGGAAGTGTAAGGGGACTTGGCTGGGCTCCTGCAGGCAAGTAAGTCTTGAGGGAGCCTGGCCGGAGCAGGCCCTGGTCTGCCTGATCGCACCACAGTCACCTCCTAGCAGGGCCAGTGAGTGCAGCCAGGAGGCAGGGTATGGGGGAGTGGGACTTTTGGGGACTTGGGTGGGTGCTGGGCTGTGAAGGGGCAGGGAAGATGTGTGTGTTGGGGGATTAGGGAGTGAGGGTTCTGTGTGGGGTGCTGGGCAGTTGTGGTGGGGCTGTGGACAGGGGGGTGCTGGGCTGTGCAGGGTGCTGTGGGGGATGCTAGGCAGAGTGGGTCTGGGTGGGGGCTCTAACCATAGGGAGTTGGGGGAAGTACTAGGTGAGGGGCCATGTGGTGTAGCATTGGCCCACCCCTGAGGGGAAGGGGCATGCTTGCAGCACAGGGCCGGCCAGGCCACTGTGTCTGGCAATTGCCAGTTTGGAAATCAGGTTGGCAACCTACAGCACGCATGCCAAAGGTAGCACGCGAGCCAATTTCTCCTGGCACGCAGCAGAGGGTTCAGCCTGCCGCCGCTCTGGGGTTTCACCAGCAGGCTCCTGCCAGCTGGGGTTTCAGCCCGCTGCCAGCCTGGGTTCCCTACACCCAGGCTAGCAGCGGGAGCTGAGTGGGGCAGGCGGCAATACCCCAGCTGGCAAGGGACCAGTGGAGGAAACCCCAGAGCGGCAGTGGGCTAAGCGCTCAGCCCACCACCGCTTTGGAGTTTCCCCTGCAGGCTCCTGCCAACTGGGGTCTTGCCACTAGGTGGAATTCTCTGGCCTGTTATGCAGAGGTCAGATTACATTACCATAATTCTCCCTTCTGGTTTTACAAATTGAAGTACCTGATCTGTGGGCAGAATACCATGTTTAGATGCCCAAGTGACCAAAATTGCACACAGTGATTAGACCTGCATAAGGGCCATCCCATGAAAGCCAGGCTGAACATCTGAGCCTAAATATTTATCATAAATATCATTTCAGTCAAGCAAAATAAGATGTCAAATCAATATGTTGGTCTCATGGCCAGTGAAATTCGCTCTCCATATTTATTGAGTCCACATTTGTAGAATGTGGCTCTGACCCCCTTTAGTGGCTGGAAAGCAGATGTCCTTGAGTCTCTTAGTGGCTTTAAGATAAAAGATCAGCCTTAGTTCAGTCAGTAGTGATGCACCCAGTTAACCAAAGAGGTCCTGGATTTACTCTCTGCTGCTGACAATCAAATCAGGGTTATGACATTGCAAAGAATATGCATATTTTTATACACCTTCTATCAGATAATGCCAGATGGTTATGCCACTATTATGAGTCAACAGTGTGCCCTTGTTGCCAAGAAGGCTAATGGCATTTTGGGCTGTATAAGTAGGGGTATTGCCAGCAGATCGAGGGACGTGATCGTTTCCCTCTATTCAACATTGGTGAGGCCTCATCTGGAGTACTGTGTCCAGTTTTGGGGCCCACACTACAAGAGGGATGTGGAAAAATTGGAAAGAGTCCAGAGGAGGGCAACAAAAATGATTAGGGGCCTGGAGCACATGACTTAGGAGGAGAGGCTGAGAGAACTGGGAGTGTTTAGTCTACAGAAGAGAAGACTGAGGGGAGATTTGATAGCCGCTTTCGACTATCTGAAAGGGGGTTCCAAAGAGGATGGATCTAGACTGTTTTCAGTGGTACGAGCTGACAGAACAAGAAGCAACGTTCTCAAGTTGCAGTGGGAGAGGTCTAGATTGGATATTAGAAAACACTATTTCACCAGGAGGGTGGTGAAGCACTGGAATGGGTTACCTAGGGAGGTGGTAGAATCTCCTTCCTTAGAGGTTTTTAAAGTGAGGCTTGACAAAGCCCTGGCTGGGATGATTTAGTTGGGGATTGGTCCTGCTTTGAGTAGGGGGTTGAACTAGATGATCTCCTGAGGTCCCCTCCAGCTCTGATATGCTATGATTCTATGGGTTTATAGCCATTAACTAAGCATTTCTCCAGATGAAGGTGTCAGGTAGAGCAGGGAGATAGAGTGCAGTTGGGGCATGAGGGTGGGAAGCAAAACAAGCTGTTATCTCAGATCAGCCCACCCCACTGCAAATATGAACCCACAGCCATGGGCTAATGGTGACCGGCTTCTTGGAAGCCTGCTGCTCACACAGCAAGCCCTGATGCAGCAGTCATGGGAGCTGAAAGGCTGGGCCATGAGGCAGGTGGGAAGGCAGCCCACAAGTTCCATGTTTGCTTCTCATGTTTGCCCTGGTTCCATTGAATACTGCTTTAGAAACAAACAGAGAAGAAGGAAAAACCATTAAGAGGAGAAGACAGCATGGCAGGGAGAGAATTGCCAGAGTCACAGGTGTAACCCACACTAACCCCTTTAATGAGTGGACTCTGAGCCTTTTGATTTAGGGCCGTGTAGTGGTACAAGACTCACTACTGCAGTGCCTCCTGCTGGTTGTCCAGGGAATTAGCGCTTCCAGCTCAAAGCACCCTCTGCAGGCCAGTGTCTCGCTGTCCGCTGGTCCTCATGTCCCTCCCAGACTCCGGTGCCATTTTTCATGGGGTGCTGCTGCCTGGCAATACCCCTACACTCTGCCTCTGGGTCTCCCCTCCCTGGGGAACCCCCAGCCCTCTAATTCCCACCTTGCCTCAGTCTAGGGCTACTGACAGTCATCATCAAGCCCGCACACCGTGGGGCAGACTGCAGTGTAAAAGCCAGTCCTCACAGGCAAGGAGAATTTGGACCAGCTGCCTTTGCCTAGCCCCTAGTACCCTCCTTAGGGCTCACTTCAGACCTGCAGCCTGGGGAGTTGCTAGGTTGAAGCAACCCAGCTCCCTTGCCTATTCCCCCCAGCACTTTTCCACTTTAGGTACCTGGTCCCACGGGCAGCTAGGCCCTACTCTCTCCCAGCCCCAAGAGAGACTGTTTTCCTAGCTCCTCCCTGAGCCCTTATAACAGGGCCAGGTGTGGCCTGATTGGGGCATGGCCCTGCTGCAGCTACTTCCCCAATCAGTCTTCTTACTGTTTTCCCCCAGCTACAGCCCTCTCCAGGGCTGTTTTAAACCCTTTTCTGCTGGAGTGGGGCAGCCACCCCACTACACTCTGCTACTGCAAGTAGCTTCAGCAAGCTGGGTTTGCAGTTAGGAGAGTTGTAAGCACGTATCTTTCAAAGCATGGGTTTAATCACCACAGATTGGCCTGTAGAGGGCAGGATTGTCACTTCTTGAATGTGTGTGTGTATAGCACTGTGTCACTCAATCTTTATATTATGTATTAATTATATTGATGTAAGCAGTGTCAGGAATGAGATATATTCTGACATCTGGTGGCGAACTATGGGAATTGCAGTGAGCCTTGCAAAATAAGTCTGGGGCTAATCAATTTGCATAGACACACCCACTGCGCCTAGCCTGAGCCCACAGCAGCCCACATGGCCACTTCGGCTGATGAGGGAGCCCCAGTTTCTATGTTATTGGGGCAGGAATGATAAAGTGATGTTACTGTGATTATGTGAATGAAGGACTATGGACATGTACTTGGCCCGTGTTATGATGGAGAGACTCGCCATCATCTAGGTAGCACTCACTGGGCAAGGGCCATGCATTTTCAGAACACTGTGAGATTGAAAAAGGTGGTGGGTAAGCAGCTATACCTTTTGGTGAGGGCTGTGTCTGAGGGCCTCCCAGGCTTATTGCACCCTGCCTGTCTCCACTGTGGAATGTCAGAATTGAGTTTTGCTTCTATTAAGAGCCTGGTTCCAGGCTGCTGAGTTGACAATTGCTTTGGGCTCACTGGTGCACCTGCACTAAGGCTCCCCTACTGTATGCTGAAATCACCTAAAAGCTAAAGAAATCACTGAGCACTGTCTTAAGTAGGGGGGACCTGGAAAAAGTGCAGAGTGGCTGGTGCAGCAGAGCAGTCTGTGTGTTGGCTAGCAGGACAGCTAGCGGAGTGACTGGTGCAGCAGAGCTGTCTGTCGACTAGCGGAGGCGTGGGTGCTGTGAGCAGAGTGACTGGCGCAGCAGAGCTGTCTGTCTGTCACCTAGCAGAGGCGTGGGTGCTGCGGGCAGAGTGACCGGCGCGGCAGAGCTGTCTGTCTGTCACCTAGCAGAGGCGTGGGTGCTGCGGGCAGAGTGACCGGTGCAGCAGAGCTGTCTGTGCGTTGGCTAGCAGAGCAGCTAGTGGATCAACGGGCAGAGCGGTTCGTAGGACAGCCAGTGGAGCGGAGCAGAGCTGATTGCGGTGAGAGCTGCAGCGGAACCTCACGGAGAGGCGGCGCGGTCGGCCTCGGACCACGTAAGGTGCCCCGTGCCCTACCCTCCATCTCCACCCAGGCTGGAGGTAAGACTCTGCCAATTGACTTTTGAACTCTGCACGGACCAAGGACAGAGACTCTTGGGCTGTTGGACTTTTGGGACTATTGAGTGACTTTTTGGGGTTGTGGAACTCAAGAGCCAAAGGGAAGGCCACGGCCTATTTGCTGGGAGGGGGGCTTCTGGTTCATGGTCTGGTTTATTAACCTTGTTTGTGGTGTTTCCCCAATATAATGCCACATTGTTTCTCCCTGTTATTAAAAGGCTTTGGTACACTCAGACTCTGTGCTTGCGAGAGGGGAAGTATTGTCTCTTACAGACGCCCAGAGGGGTGGTATATGGTTGTCCCAGGTCACTGGGTGGGGGCTCGAGCCGGTTTTTGTATTGTGCTATTGGAATGGAACCCCTGGATACTGAACCCGGCCCTTGTTGCTGCCAACTCTGATGGGCAGAAGGGTTACATTGATTATTTAAGAATCCCCAGTTATCACTTTGAGGGTTGCCAGGTTTTTGCCCCAAGATCAGTCCCAGTATTATTCAAATTATTATATCGTTGGGAACCCCGACGTGCACAGTTGCAATACTCACACAATAGGAACTCTCTTTTGTTTACAAATATAATTTATTAATACACTCAGCATAGTCACAAACACTCCAGCTCAGTAAGGTAGATAGAGATACTGCAGAATGTACGTCTGCACTTCCATATACTCACATCATCCCTTGTAGAATAACCTGAAATGTTAGCCTTTGTAGTGGGGCAGCTGCCCCACTCCTGGGTAAAGAGGAATAAAGGCAGCCCTGGAGAGGGCTACAGCTGGGAAGAAGAGTCAAAGCAATTGAGGGTGTGGCTGACCAGCTCAGGGCTGTGGCCAACTCAGTCAGGGCCCAGCTGGCCCTTATAAGAGGGCTGGGGGCCAGGAACTAGGGAGTCTCTCTCTAGCACTAGAGAGAGAAGGACCTAGCTGCCTGGGATTGAGGTACCTGAAGCAGAGCAGTGCTGGGGGATAGGGCAAGAGGAGCTCCAGCCTAGCAACTCCCCAGACTGCAAGCCTTGTTAAATGCCCAAAAAGGTACTGGGGCTGCAGAGGGCAACCTGAGGCTAGGCAGAGACAACTGGTCCAAACCTCGTTGCCAATGATGAGTGGCCATTACAGACTGCAGTCTGTCCCAGTGAACAGGGGCTAGATGATGACTGGCTGTAGCCACTCAGGCAAGGTGGGATTAGAGGGTTGGGAGTTCCCCAGGGATGGGAGACCCAGAGTGTAGGGATACTGCAGTGGACAGAACCCCAGAGCAAAGGGCACCAGGGTCTGTGAGGGACAGGGAGCCTGAGGCTGGCAAGCCACTGGCCTGCAGAGGGCACTCCATGCTGGAAAAAGAGCAAATTCCTGGATGACCAGCAGGAGGCGCTACACTGGTGAGTCATCATCACCTTGCTACAGCCATCATCTTCCTTGTCATCATCTTCCCTATCATCACCAGTGGCCATCATTCTGACATCTTCTAAAGACTACATTTCTCTCTTTCCTTTTGCCCCTAGACTGACGCCACTATGTTTGATGCATATTCAGTAGGGGATTTTTCCCCCCTTTTCCTTTTTTGTATATCCTCACCTTATTAATGTTGGAGTGTCTTTTTCTTATAGGTTAATATATCAATGATCTCAGCTTATTACCATATACATCCATTTGTTATCATGGCCCTTTTGTGGTTGGGGATCACATTTGTTATTTTTGTCCTAACTGGTTATTTCAGTTCTTTCCAAGTTGTGGTGTACCTGTTAAGTTTAAAAAGGTATGAACTTAGGAAAGCCCCTATACCAACCTACTTTAACACATCCTCTATGTTTAAGATCACAGCCCTATATGGATCTTATGCTTTAGCTCATCACCATCTACCTAGGTGAAAGTTCCCAAACGTATGTATGCTAACTTTGCTTTAGCTCAACATACAGGATGTGGCCTGCAGGTCCCTTGTGTTACAGCCAAAATATACTCCAATATAGATCTATAAAACTATTATAATAAAACAAAGGATCAAACCCATATGAAAATAAGAAACTGAAGAAAAGCTATATAGGCAAGCAAGCAGGCTAGCCTTAGATATATATCATGTACCTATTATGTACATCAGTTCATTGTCAGGACACTTCTGCGGTTGACTCATGAACCTCTGGTCAGAAATTCCCTAACCTCACTCACTTGCTCATTTTCACTGGACTGGGGAGTGTAGCGGGACGGTAACTCACCCCTGCGGCACCTCCCACTGGTCATCCAGGGAATCATCTCTTTCAGCATCCAGAGCGTCCTCTGAAGGCTGGTGTCCCGCTTGCCGCTGGCCCCGTGTCCCTCCCTGGACCCAGTGCCCTTTTGCCTGGTGTGCTGCCCCCTGGCAGTAGCCCCACAGTCTAGCTCTGGGTCTCCTCTCCCTGGGGAACCCCCAACCCTCTGAGTCCCACCTTGCCTCAGTCTAGTCTAGCCACCTTTCACTGGGACCAACTGTAGTCTGTATAAGCCAGTCATGATAGGCAAGGAGGGTTTGGCCTGCTGCCTCTGCCTACCTGTGGGCTGCCTCCTGCAACCCTAGTACCCCTTCTTGGCCACAGACTAGGCCCTGCAGCCTGGAGCTCCTCAGCTCCTCTGGCCTTTCCCCCCAGCCCTGCTCCATTCCAGGTACCTTCTCAAGCAGCCAGGCCAGTCTGCCTCCACAACTAGAGGAGGAGACTCTATCTGTTTCTGGCTCACTGCCCTCTTATAAGGGCCAGCTGAGCCCTGACTGGGCATGGCCACAGCTGAGCCTGCTTCCCTCAATCAGCCTGGGAACTACTTGCTCCCAGCCACAGCCCTGTTTACCCAGGAGTGGGGCAGCCGTTCCACAACAGGGAGATTCCCTTTTTGACCAGGTGTTCCGGTAGAAAACCAGACACCTGGCAACCCTAAATCCCTTCCTGGGCTCAAGAAACATTTTTGGCAAGTCAGTATTTTCTGAACAAAATACCATTTTGCTGAAAAATTTTCAACCAATTTTAATGCTAACCCTTCCTTTGTCTGTTCAGGTTGTGAACACAGCAGAAACCGGGGCCATCTTACTGTGTGTATGTACAGCTCCTATTACACTGGGACTTGTTGGGGCTGACAGCAATTTACCTTGGCCTGTTTCTAACAGAATTGTCTGGATGGAGCTAGTAGTGAACTGGCTTTGATCAGCCGGGCTGGCTTGCAGCCACCCCAACTGGATAAACAATTAAGTGTTAAGGATGGGAATAGAAAGCAATAGTGTTTCCTGCCAAAGCCTGCTTGTGTATGGTTATGCCTCCTTAGAAAGAGATGATGATAAAAACTGCTATGAGAATTGCTTCAGATGAACAGTCTCACCTGCGGACCTTGGCCTTGTGGGTGCCCAGGAATTCCTCATGCTGGAGCAGCGCCTGCTTTAAGCCCTCAAGGACAAGGCTGGAGGGTCTGGGACTGTCTGTAGAAGAAAGGGCGTAAACACTTATTCTTGCTTCCTTGCTGGAAAGCACGTATTTAGTAACTCCTGAAAGCTGGGAAGCTTACTATACTTTGGCAATAAAACCAGTTATACTTATACATGTGGTGTAGCTTCATTGAGTATATCCGAGCCACCTTTTGGCCCGACAGGACTCTGCTCTCAGCTTGTGTAACTGTGATAGAAACAATCATTAAAAAATGGAGTGACCATTGTTTTACAAGTATCGAGGGTAGCCATGTTAGTCTGTACCCACAAAAACAACAAGGAGTCCAGTGGCAAGATGTAACTGCATCTGAAGAATTAGGGTTTTTACCCACAAAAGCTTAATGCCCAAATAAATTTGGTAGTCTTTAAAGTGCCACTGGACTCCTCATCATTCTTGTTTTACAGCAGCATAAAAAACCACTGAATCTGGCCTATGTTTTATTATATCCCTCTCTGTAAGAAAAATACTAAACTATACAGGAAATGTTGCTTGGCAGTTTGACCATGGTACTGTGAGTCTGGACTCCTGGGTTCCATTCCCCCTCGTCACTGCCACTAAATTAGTGTGTGGCCTTGAGTAGCCACATTACCTTTTGGGCTCCTTCCTAAAGCAGCTGTGATGATTAACTGCCACGCCCTTGGAGAAGCTCAGACGCCAGGTACTATAAGTAATGCCAAGTTGCATTATTGCCATTGCCAACTGCAGATCATGTATCAATTTCCATTCATCTTAGGAATCCTCATCAGTTCAATAATCTCCATGAGAAAAAGCAAACATAACAACCAGGCTTCTTATCTGATAATGAGATGAGAACACACATTCTGTAAACAAATGAAAACCTGCACAATGATCAGTCTTAAGCTCCCTGGTTACCAGCAGAAATTGCCAGGTTGGCATATTTAGTCAGTTGTGAAACACCAGAATGAAATTTTCAATTGCCCAGAGATGGGAAAAGGACGGTAATCATATACTGCAATATAGTATTCTTGTTCCTTTTATAGATAACTTGGAAGTAGCCCTGAGTCCATATCTCAGCAGGAGGTAAATAGGAAGAGCAAGATTCAAAGCTGAGGTAATCTAGGAACAGGAGCAGTTCAAACTTGCTCACTTTTAATAACCTATTTGTTATTTCTTGCAAAACCCAGCTATGCTTTTAGATTTAACTACAATGGACTGGCTGGTGTACATTATTAAAACAGCGTTAGCTTCCATGAAGTTGCACTAATGTACACAAGCTAAGCAATTGGCCCAAAGATTTTAATTGTATTAGAGTGAAAACAGCAGGTAAATAATGAACTACAAAAATAAATCAAGTCAGTACAGTGAGAGTGTGCCTGTTCCAGACTCTGCTCTGATTCTAATGGCAGCTGACCAATCTCTTAGCCAGATCCTTGGCTGGCATAAGTCAGTTTAACTCCACTGATTTCACTAGAGTTAGGACAGCTGAAGATCTAGCCCTTCAACTCTTTGTCCAGAATAACCAGTCTTTAAGGTGCATTGACTGCACAGCCTTCAGTCTGAAAGCTCTATGCATTACAGCATTGAACAAATAACTAGTATGTCCCATGTGACTGGAAGCACCCTACTTCAAGACACTCACACTCAATAGCAAATGATGCTGATTTAGGTGCTCCACCTCCTGGACCTCACTCTTACTAGCAGGCAAGAATATCTTGGTAGCTGCACAATTAGGTTCTCTTGCACTCCCCACCCCAACAGGATGAGGCTCTTAGGAAGGCCACTACCTATCTTCCCCTACCCATAAGGCTACATGCCATGATTACCAATGCAGGAAACCAGACAGGATTCCCACCAGAGATTCCTTCTTCCTCACCTCCATCTCCTGGGCAGTGAGCACTCTATAGCTGTAACAGTTTCTGGGGAACAGGACGGGGAGACACAGTGTGAGTGTCTGATGATCAGCCAAAGTTGGATCTCTAGGCATAGGAGGGCCAACCCCTTGCACTTCAAAATGTCAAAGTAGAAGTGTCTGCATGGCCATGGTTGCAGCTGGAGCTGGGATGCACAGAGCTCCTCCCTTTGATTTGTGCTTCATTTCATCTTGCACACTTTAGAAGACTTGCTAGGCTCATCTTAGTTCCTGGTGAGACCTAGCTTCATAAATAAGGAGGAAGTGAAGGAGCAGAGAGTGGTGCGGGAGGGGTGGGAAGAAGAGGGGAGACAGTGGCTGCTAAAATTGGAGGCTGCTTTAAAAGACATTCCTCCCAAGCCCATCTTTAGATCTTTGTGGGTTTTAGCCTTGATTTGGGATTTCTTTATGAGGTGAGGTGGGGGCTAGAGGACAGACACCAGTATGAACATAAGATGGGAGCAGACACACAGACAAGGCTACACTGGGGTGGTGGGACTGGTCTAGGATGCAGCTCAGAATCAGTGACGTGCAAAGGTGGCTGAAAATCTCAGCGAATGGTGCTTAGTAACAGCTTGGGGTCACAGTGCCATGGCTTTAAGTTTTGGTCTCTTGGGTCTGCTATGGTTAAAAACAAACACCCCTATTCAAAAAAGGAGAAGTCCCCATTCCCAGTAATCATTAGGGCGAAGCCAAACCCCTCTGAAGTTAATGCGGAGACTGCCAGTGACATAAGCAAAGTCAGGATTTCATTGGTACCAAGAAAAGGATCCCAGTGAGCGTAGAATTTCACCCATTGACTTTGCTGATTTACACCAGGTGAGGATCTAGCCCTTATGCTTTGAAGTCCAATATCTCCTGAGCCAATCACTGGCCTAGAATTAAACATGGCCCATCCCATGCTCCAGGCCAGAGTCATCTTGGAGGATTTGGGTCAGTCCCTTTGGTCTCAGTCATGTAGCCACACTGCAGGAGAGTAAGGGGTCCCCTATGTGGCCCAGCCACATCCCTAGAGCCCACACAGTGGAAGTTAGAGCCTCTGCTTGGCTGTCACCCCCCTTTCCATGCAGGTAGGCAGTAGGGTTGCCACCTTTCTAATTTCTGGTAACTGGACCCCTGAGGCCCCATCCCCTGCCTCACCTCTTCCCCCAAATCCCTACCCCCATCACTCACTCCCCTCCACATCATCTCTCACTGGATCATCTCAAGAAACCTGTCTGCAGATAGGAATTGGGCCTGGCTAAAGAGGGGGTGGTGTGGATTAATGACCCAGTGCTTCCCCCCACTCCACAGTAACCAGACTTTTGGTCTGGGTGCCATTTAGGGTTACTAGGTCCCCTTTTCAACCAGACTTTTTGGTTGACAATCCTGAAAATCCTAAATGGCACTCAAACACAGAAACCAAAAACTAGACTCTGGGTAAAACCCAGAGGGTGTCAGCCGGGGTTTCCTGTAAGCTGCGCAGCTGCACAGCAAGATATTTAGAGCCACACAGGTCCCCCAGACCGGCCCAGACCAGAACTGCTGGCGAGAGGAGTCCATCCCGGCCCAGGCCAACCAGAGATGCCATGGCCAGGGAGAGGAGCAGCCTGCACTTCAAACCACTCATCCATGGCCCCACCCCACAGTCCACACCCCTAGCCTGAGCCCTTACCCCCCACAAACCCCAACCCTCTGTCCCACCTCAATCCCCTCATCCTCGGCTCCACCTCAGAGCCTGCACCCCCAGCCAAAGCCCTCACCCCCGGCTGCACTCCAACCCTCTGATGCAGCCCTGGAATGCTCAGAGGTACAGTCTGGTGTCTGCAGCTACACTCAGCCCCTTATATGGGCTGGAAACGGAGGCTGCAGCTAGACATTCCTCTCATAAGGCAATATACTAATACATAATTTGGTCTATGCAAATAGTCATCAGCACATGTATATACAATATATAAATTTGTTGTAAAAATGTGGACTCACCCCTGCTGCACCCCCTCGTGGCGGGACATGACACAGCAGGCTCTGCTCATGCAGCAATCCAGCTCAGTAGTGGTCGTCTTGCTGCTCAGCCCGATTACATATGCTCCCTCCCACCCCATCCCTTCTGGAGTAACAGATTCCAACAAACAGAAATCCAACATCCTTATGTCAAATCTTCATGTAGCTACACACTTCAGCAAAAGACTCTGACAGGGGCATTGCATTGCTAAAAAGAATATGGGAGGTACCGCTTTGGTGTGCAGAGAGCCGTGTGGGATATATACCCTAGGATTCAGGTGTATGGGGCTCTTTGCTGTCCTTACCTAAGCCATGCCTCCCCATCTACAGTGTTTTTATATCCGTGCTAGCTGGGTGTGTTGTGTCTGTAACTCTATACACTACTGTAAATGTAGGCCTGTCCTGTGATGAGCAGGCCAGGTGGATCTACTCAGACCCACCTCTTGCTACCTTCCTGGACTTCTTCCTATCTCCCACTGCCCATTCCTGGGCCCACTGGGCCCCTGTAATTCAGTTAAGCACCACAACCTCTCTACATTTACCTTTCTTTCAGGGCCACGGGTCTCACACCGAGAGAGAGAGAGAGAGAGAGAGAGAGAGAGAGACATTTCTGCCCTCCTCCAGCTTGACCTTTCCTTCCTCTTAAGTTCCCCCTGCTCCATTCCTCAGCTGAGTGCCTCCCAGGATTCTCTTCCTGGAAAATCGGATCCTGCCCTTTAATCAGGACTCCTCATCACCAGAGTCTGCTAAGGTTTCCAGGAGTCCGGTTTTCAACCAGAACACCTGGTCAAAAAAGGACCCTGTCAACTCCGGTCAGCACCACTGACCGGGCTGCTAAAAGTCTGGTTGGCAGCACAGCAGGCCTAAGGCAGGCTCCCTGCCTGCCCTGGCTCTATGCGGCTCCCAGAAGTGGCTGGTGTGTTCAGATTCTAAGCACAGAGGTGGCCACAGGGGCTCCATGCACTGACCCCACCCTGAGTGCTAGCTCCGCAGTGTCCACTGGCTGTGGTTCCCTGCCTATGGGAGCTGCAGAGCCAGTGCTCAGAGTGGGGGCAATGCGCAGAGCTGCCTGGCCCCTCCACCTAGGAGCCAGACATGCCAGCCGCTTCAGGGAGCCACCTGAGGTAAGTGCCAACTGTCTGGATCCCCCACCCCAACCTCCTCCCAGCCCCAAGCCCCCTCCCAGACCCTGAACCCCTCATTTCTCACCCCACCCCAGAGCTCGCAACCCCAGCCAGAGCCTCACCCCCTCCTACACCCTAACCCCCTGCTTCAGCCCAGTGAAAGTGAGTGAGGGTGGGGGAGTGTGAGCAACGGAGAGAGGGGTTTGGAGTGAGTGGGCGGAGGGGGATCGGAGAAGGGGCAGGGCAGGGACAGAGCCTCAGGTGGCGGGGCAAGGGTGTTCGGTTTTGTGTGATTAGAAAGTTGGCAACCCTAGAGCCCACACTCCATCCCACCTGACCCTTCACCAGAACTACTTCTCAGGAGAGGACATTCCTCTTCCCCTAGGCCTCTCCGTACTCTACTGCCAAGAGAAAGACTGTAAAATCAAATCTCATTCCATCCCATCCTCCATATAGTTTGCTTCTATTCTGCTCTTTATAGTAATGATCCAGCTCCTGTGACTCATCTTTAGTTAGGCCTGGCCCACCCTGCAGTGCACCCAGGTGCCCTAACTGAGTCTTTTCAGTTCCAGTTCACTCTCTTCGAGCTAAGATGGGTTATCCACCCCTTCACAATTTTGTATAAAGTATTATGCTTGAGCATATAGATATAATTCAGCATAATACTGATATATATCTATATATATATCTATGCCTATCTATCTAATCTATCTATCTATATCTGTATCTATCTATGAATATGAATGAACATTTCAGAAAATATACATTGTAATAGTGGTTCCTAGAAATACAATGTGTGCATAGACAGGGTTAGCCATGTATAATGTAGTAACAGATATAGTGTGTTGTCAACATACAGTAATTCATTCCACCTATGCAGTTATTTTTTTAAACCTGTAACTACGGCAACTACAAAGTAAAGATCAAAGCAGCAGGCAAAGATCAGAAGAGGGTGGTGATGTGGAGTTCTTTCTTTGCATAAACAACCTAAACTTACCCTCTCCAACCCCTACCCCCAAAAAACCCTTTGCTGCTGTTTGGAATTTTTTGGCAAGGGAAATTTTTCATTGTTTTCAACCACCATGAGGAATCAAACTGAAAGCACTTTCAAATCAGATCCCCAGACTAATTTCATTCAGATTCAATGCAAAAGTAAGATATGGTTAATTATGATAGTAAGAACAATGTCTTGAGCTTAAACAGGGACTTAATGCCATGTCTTCCATATCCTAAAGGAGTGCCCTAGCTACCAGACTGTAGGATATTCTCTCCATTTTGTTTAAAATCCTTGAATAGTCATTAAGGAAAGAAAAAAAAATGACTCTAGAGCTCAGCGGTTAGAGCCCTCAGCAAGGGAGGGGGACAGCTGGGTTCTGGTTCCAATCCTTGCACCAATGAATATTTATTAGTTATACAAAGCTTCAACTGGAAACAGACTGAGAAGCCTCCAGCTTGGATTACTCTGTGGCTTGGTGGTTACGCTACTTGCATGAGATAAATAAAACTTTAGTTTAAATCCCTGTTCTGGAGTAGAGATTCACATGTAGGTTTCACCTCTCCCTGGTGAGTGCCCTAATCACAGGTTTAAAGCTTATAAGATGTGTGGAGTGAATATCATCTCCTCCTTAATTTTATGAACCTAGTTCTACTGTTTCTTTGCTTTTGTTGAAAATACCTGAAACAAAACATTTAATTTTGGGTCAAACACAATGTTCTGTTCAACTTGAAATTTTTCCAACTCTTTTGATTCACCAAAAATTCCAAAGAAACTTCACTTTCGGTTTGACCCAAACCTACCACAATTTTTAGAGATGCTAGTGAACCGAAAACTATCAGTTATTTGCCCAGCTCTATAAGGGACCTGATCC
Source organism: Dermatemys mawii (assembly GCA_007922305.1). Lineage (NCBI taxonomy): Eukaryota > Metazoa > Chordata > Testudines > Dermatemydidae > Dermatemys > Dermatemys mawii. Next base: position 38,403,511 of record ML677366.1, read on the forward strand.
AAAATACAATCTAGGCAATGGAAAGACTTCCATGACTTCAAAGGGCTCTGGGTAAAGCCCATTCTGCCCTGATGTAGCCGCAGATTGTTTGTGTATCCTCAAACTGCAGAACCTTCAGAAAGGAAGCTCTGTTAAAGACTGAAATTTGGAACCCCAGGGTTCCAAAGGTTATTCATGTAAGAGATTTCTGCTTGATGGACTGAGTGCACTTGCGGTATCTTTACTACTCAGGCATATTCTCCATGTTCACTGCAGCATGTCCAGGCCTGCAGATTAGTCATGGTGCATCTTGGGGAAAAGTAAGGACAGAAGAGTCATAGTGACAATGTCACAAGTCATAGACATCGTGAGAATTCAGATGTGGCTTGAGGCAGCCAGCCTCTTGTGTGGATCCCATGTCTCTTGTTCTGCGTCACGAGTCTCACGCTGATGAGAGGGCATAGTGAAGACTTACGTTTATTCACAGGACAGGTACAGCAGGGAAAACGGCAATGCAAGCTTTCCCCACACTCTCCTGAGCCTGCCAACCAGCATGCCAAGGACTATTTGTGTGATGCAAACAACAGCCCACCTGGAACTCACAACCTCTTTCACAGGCCTTCAAGAGCCAGCAGACCACTAACAGCTTTGTGTAACTGCCACCCTGGGCCAGATTGGAAGGGGACTGATGGGCATCGTATAGCTCCTTGGCCCCAGGAGTGGGGTAGGAACCAGGCTGTGACTCTGAGAGTTCCAATTTGGTCCTTGCTTCCTTCCTGCTCCAAGGGCAGTGAGACGGGCCAAGCCTTTAGCTGGTGTATGGTCTGCACACAGTTCATCACGTCTTTTCCATGCCAATCTTGGTGCACAGGATGGAAACTCATTTCTCCCATTCCTCTCTGCTGCTTCCATCTGCTCTGTGGTGCTGAGATCAAGTGTTCTGCCTTCACTGCCAAGGATTTCTGCACACAGATACTTTAGTGTATATCCAGATGGACTCCACTACAGCTGGTGATAATGCTCCAGATTTACACCACTGCAACTGGCGGAAGAGCTTGGCCACTAGAGCTAGAAGAGTTATATATACTCTGAGCATGCTGGTCCAGGCTTCTATAAGTGATCTCTGGGTAATGTTTTGGAAGCATCTCTTAAATTGGGTCTGGGCAGGAAATTGCTTTCCAGTCCCATGAAGTTTTTTGCAATTTCAAAGAATTTCCCGTGTTGCATTGAGATGGAACCAAGACCTTTTGATTTTTTTTCTCAAGGAAAGCAGAGACCTTCTAAACTAGCCAGGAGGCTGGGAATTAGAGTTCTTTGGGAGAAGGATGTCCCTGTACACTATTAGGCAGAGGAGGAACTTGAGCCTCCGTCTGCTATGACTCCTATAGCTGAGCAGAGAGATGTAACTACCAGGACAGAACAGATCTTGGTCCTGTAATTGGGCGAAGAAATCCTATCCTGGCCCTGAGAAATTTTCCTAAGACAGATTTGTTGAAACTCCCCATTCCACAAAAAGATGATTTGGTTCTAAAGAATTGGCATTTTCCAAAGAAAAAAAAGTTTCATGAGAAGATTCCTACACAGCTCTAATCATCCGCTCTCAGCTCTTTCACCACGTCCCTCCCCCACCGCCGAGGTCTTCCTTAGCCTTAAATCCATCTAGCAGATTTGAGAAACTGGGTACTAAAGTTCTGTGGAGAGCCTGGTGGCACTGCAAGTTTGTAGCAGCTCTTAGGACACTGGGTAAAGATTGATCATTCACCCATCAACTCACTCCCCTGCATTCTCATCTGCCTAGATTTTTGCTGATCTGCCTCACTGCTCACTGTGCATGTTCAATAACTCACCCCACCATTGTTCACTGTCCTTCCCTCAGTATGCTCACATACGCACCATTTATCAGTTGCCCACTTACTCCCTCATCCATCCATCCTCCTGCCCAATCACTTACTCCCCTTACATCTACCCACTTACCCACTAATTCACCCATACAGCCACCTACCCCCACCACTCACCAGCCATCCACTCACCTACACCATTCATTCACCGGCCAAGAACTCACCTAACTAATTCACTCACCCACCATGCACTCAAATAGCCAACTCACTCATCAGCCAAGCACTCACCTACCAAACTCACTCATCCACCCAACTCACTCATCCTCCATGCACTCATCTACCAATTAAATCATCTGCCATGCTCTCAGTGGTCATACACTCACCTATCCAACTCACTCAACCGCCATGCACTCACCTACCCAACTCACTCATCAGTCATACACTCACCTTCCCATTTCACTCAGCCCCCATATACTCACCAACCCAATTCCCTCAGCTGCCATGCACCCACCTATCCAACTCACTCACACTGAACTGACTAATAGAATCAGAAAAACAGTTAAGAATTTTGGGCTATTACAAATATGTTTATGGAATAACAGCAAACTATCAATGAGGTGAAGATGAAAATCTACAAGACTTGTGTGCTGTCATCCCTGCTCTATGGCTCAGAAACATGGACTCTATGTGCTAGGCACATCAGGAGACTGAACAGCTTCCCCGTGAGATGCCTGTGTAAGATTCTGGAAATAAAGTGGGAAGACAAAATACCAAACATGGAGGTGCTGGAGCATGCAAGATTCACATATTTAGAAACCACTATGAAGAAGAGGAGATTGCGATGGCTCAGCCATGAGAGGAGAATGGGAGGAGACAGTATTCCCAAGAATATTTTGTACAGGGAAATTCGAGATGGCTCTTGAAAGTGGAGTCACCTTTTATGGTGGTACTACAATGTGCTAAAATGATATGAAGTTATTCGTCCTCAGTGTAGACAGCTGGGAGAAGTGTGCAGAATCCTGTCTAATCAGAAGGGCACATCAGGCACCTGACTAGATCTTTTACATATGCACTGTGATTCAGTAGATTGACTGTTGCTTATTATTATATAGGTCCAATCTCTTGTGTGAATTCAGCTATATTGGTATAAAAGTGCCTTAGCCTTATTTCTCTTCCCCTAGGGTAATTGCATCCACATCGGAGGGTTTGTATCACTTTGACCAGAGAAGCATAATTAAAGTGGTACAACTTCTGCATATAGACAAGTCCTCAGCTAAAATCCTTTGTCCTCTAGAAATCAAGGCTGGAGATCTCATGAGAACATGGAGAGCTCACCAATGCTTTGCTAGGTAAGCTTCAAGCAGTCTTCAGGTTCCACTCTGGCCAAGATAGAAATGCCACGAGGCCAAGCTAGGGCACGAAGTGCACCCCGGGCCATCTATCCAAGAGCAATGAGCTGGGCCTTTGTTACCCCTGGTAGGAGGAGGTTGGGCCATGGGTCCTGAGAATGGATCTAATTTGAGCTGCTTCTCCCTTGTATAGATTATACAGGGTGGGGAACAAAGTACTTGTTAGAATTGGTAGGAAAAGAGTAACTTTTTCACAGGAAATGTTGTGATATCTTCAGTGCAGGGACAAGGGTTTGGTTTTGTCCAAATTTCCCACAAAAGTATTTCAGTTTTTCAATATAATCAACATTTTTTAACACATTTTAGGTAAAAAGAAAAACCACAAACCTTTAATTTCCAAGTTTCTAGGTTTTCAACCAAATCCCCAAAATTTTGTCAAATGAAATAGTTCAACAAAAGTGTTCACTTTGGATGAAAATCTATTCTCACTGAAATTACTTTTCAGTGAACTAAATCAGCCTGGCCCCATTCCTGCCCAGAAGCTGCAGGCCACATCCAGTAACATTGGCAGCCTCATCATGCCTGCTAAAACCAATGGGGATTGTGCATGTGAACTAATGAGCTGATGGAGATCTTGATATTCACCTCTGGAGTGCCAGGAATCCTGCCTGACTAGTCCTGTAGCCATTAGATTGTGCCCTGGAGGAGTAAAGTAGCCAACACTCCTGGGGCTGAATCCCCACTATATGCTCCCGGGTGCTCTCTTTCTCTCCTGCCTCCTCTCTCTTCCTTGACTGAGCTCATGCTGATTTTTGCTTTAAGTGACAATTAAGTTCCCCATCAGAGCTTGTTGTTGTGAGCTGAGCTGCAAAGTCCCTGCTCCTGACCTCATTATTCTCCACCACCCACACATCTGTCTGCCTGCCAGACTCTCTCACTTGCTCGGCTGTCTGCTAAAAGGGACATGAGGCCTCTCCAGGGCTTCCAGAGGCAGCAGAATCATCCAGGAGAAGAAGGAGGCTGGAGAGGGGTAGCTGGAGGTCTATAAAAGGCAACTGATTGAAGTATTTGGAGTGGCAGATAGAAGTGCCCAGATTCTCACGTTTCCCCATGCAATAAAGACTGATTATAGGGGGCAGTGCTCTGGAGATTATGCTTCAGCCCTGGGCACTGAGTCTGACTCTCACTAGCAATTAATAGTAGAACCTCTCCCAGTAACTGGCAAGAAACTAGCAATGATGTTCCCAAATCCAGCCAGTCAACTCTGGAATCAAATGCAGAACTGGGGAAGGGACATCAGACCGTGATGACATATGGAGTGAATTAAGGTAGTGCCTCGACTGGGATATCATTCCAGAGGCCTGGGTTCACAAGCCTGGTTTCTTAGCTTCCATTACCTCACCTAGGATGGCAGTTTCTAGTCTCTCAATCATGAGAGCAAACTGAACAGCTGCTGTGTTTGCCAGCACAGTCACATCAGTGCTGGCATGATAATACTTTGCCATAGTTGCCAAGTTTCACACAGCTCTGTGTGTGACCTTTAATGCAAATAACATAATAGACTCATTTGCATACATTCAGATGTCAGCGGAGTCTGAATGAGCTCTCTCTGACACCTAGTGGTGAGCTGTGGAAAAAGACTTCAGGGATTTATCTTGTTTGCATGAACACACCTACCCTGCCTAGGTGCTCAGCATGATGGGATTGCTTGCCCAAATGATCACTTGTAGCTAGTGTTGGATCCCCAGTCTCTTTGTTATGGGGCAGGAGTAATAAAGGGTTGTTACCCTGTTGTGCAAACCCAGGGCAGCAGAACTGCACCTGGCATACTACAATGGAGGGACTCATCTTCAACTTTCATGCAGGAGACATGGGTTCCAAAGCCCAATTAGTTGAGAGAGGGTGGGCACAGGTACTTGTACCTGGTGGTGTGGGCCCTTTTTAAGGGTCCTAAACACCATTTGAGCCTTCCTCTTTCCATGGTATAAAAAAAGAGCTAATTTAGACTCAATTGAGAATCTTGTTACACACTGCAGAGCTGAAATCATTGATATCTAAGTCTAAGTATTAGACCTACTTTGGTACAGTGCCTACTGCAAGAGACTGCTCTGTGTGCACCAGCAGTGAGGCTCTCACACTAACACATCCTCTGAGATGGATTCTCACAAATGCATGTGTAAGCAGTGTCAGGAATGAGATATATTCTGACATCTGGTGGCGAACTATGGGAATTGCAGTGAGTCTTGGAAAATAATTCTGGGGCTGATCAATTTGCATAGACACACCCACTGCTCCTAGCCTGCTCCCACAGCAGCCCACATGGCCACTTTGGCTGATGAGGTAGCCCCAGTTTCTATGTTATTGGGGCAGGAATGATAAAGTGATGTTACTGTGATTATGTGAATGAAGGACTATGGACATGTACTTGGCCCTTGTTATGATGGAGGGACTCGCCATCATCTAAGTAGCACTCACTGGGCAAGGGCCATGCGTTTCAGAACACTGTGAGATTGAGAAAGATGGTGGACAAGTATCTATGTTTTTTGGTGAGGGTGCTATCTGAGGGTCTTCTGGGCCTATTGAACCCTGCCTCTCTCCACTATGGAATGTCAGAATTGGGTTTTGCTTCCATTAGGAGCCTGGTTTTAGGCTGCTGAGCTGAAAATTGCTTTAGACTCACTGGTGCACCTGCACTAAGGCTCCCCTAATGTATGCTGAAATCACTGAGCACTGTCTTAAGTAGGGGGGCCTGAAAAAAGTGCAGAGTGGCTGGTGCAGCAGAGCAGTCTGCGTGTTGGCTAGCAGGATGGCTAGCGGAGTTGTTGGTGCTGCGGGCAGAGTGACTGGTGCGGCACAGCTGTCTGTGTGTCAACTACCGGAGACGTTGGTGCTGCGGGCAGAGTGACCGGCACGGAATGGCTGTCTGTGTGTCGGCTAGCAGAGCAGCTAACAGATCAACGGGCAGAGCGGTTCGTGGGACAGCCAGCGGAGCGGAGCAGAGCCGAGTGCGGGGAGAGATGCAGCAGAACCTCACAGAGAGGCGGCGCAGTCGGCCTTGGACCACGTAAGGTGCCCCGTGCCCTACCCTCCATTTCCACCCAGGCTGGGAGGTAAGACTCTGCCAATTGACTTTCGAGCTCTGCACTGACCCAGAACAGAGACTCTTGGGCTGCTGGACTTTGGGACTATTGAGTGACTTTTTGGGGTTGTGGAACTCAAGAGCCAAAGGGAAGGCCACGGCCTATTTGCTGGGAGGGGGGCTTCTGGTTCATGGTCTGGTTTATTAACCTTGTTTGTGGTGTTTCCCCAATATAATGCCACATTGTTTCTCCCTGTTATTAAAAGGCTTTGGTACACTCAGACTCAGTGCTTGCGAGAGGGGAAGTATTGTCTCTTACAGACGCCCAGAGGAGTGGTATATGGTTGTCCCAGGTCACTGGGTGGGGGCTTGAGCCGGTTTTTGTATTGTGCTATTGGAGTGGAACCCCTGGATACTGAACCCGGCACTTGTTGCTGCCAACTCTGATGGGCAGAAGGGTTACACATGTACCCAGGTCTCTGGCTGAGAGGAGAACTGATGCCATTAAGGATTGTTAGGAGAGAGTCAATGTGCCCTGGTAGACATGGAGGACATCCACATGGCACTGCAGTCTTTTCCATTTGATCCATGCCACAAACACCAACAGCATAGACCATGCAGGATCTCGCTCTGTCAGGATGACGCAGCATCAGCTCCACATAGGGCCCCAGGACATTTGAGGATATAGATAGGCTCACAGTGTTAAAAGCAGCCAGCTAAACCTTGCATTCAGCAGCTGTAATGTAGGAATTACAAGTGTCAAATACTGTTACCCTTTGGCCTGTACGGTTAGCCATTATTTGGTACAGTGCTGAGTTGTTACCGTGAGGAAGAGAACTGAGGATACTAATCAGATATTTCTTTGGTGCAGTCCTGTTTATTTGCAAAGAATGTCCACAAAGTTCTGTTTCTGTGAATACAGTAGGAACAATAGCAGGTAGTTTCCTTAGGTCAGAAACCCAGGTCTGCCTTTCCAGCCAGTCCTGTACCCAAAAGAAGTGCTGTCTCTCAGCTTCCTCACAGGGCCACATTCACAACTGCTTCTTCCACTCCCTCACACACAGACACTCAAAGCGCTGAGACCAATTAATTCCCTAATCCCTGCATTTGCAACCAGTCCCAGGGAAACTCCTCAGATTGTGAGGCTTAGACCTGCATAGAATTCACCATGTGGTAGATTGCTTTGGGTGGTAGCTTCTATTGTCCAGCTGTCTTGCTCCATAAATGGGTCTAACTGCACCTTCCACAGGCACTCTGAGACTCATGACTGAATTGTGAGACTCACACATTTGGATCCTATCTCATGTACTCCTGTTTAACCTCATGAAATCTCATGCCTGGAACCAGATTAGTACAGAGGGAGGCACCAGGCAGGAAGGGCTAGAGAGCTAACTCCCTCCGACAATGCCTATTGCTCTCCTCACTCATCACTTCCGACTCTGTGCATGCCCCAGAAGAACAACCTCCAGGCTCTTACTCCCTCTGAGCTAGTGGCAGCAGGATCCAAACAGCTACAGCACAGAGAAAGTGGCCTGAGCCATTGGCTAGTTACCAGTGGTGCCTGGTAGTGATCGTGACCTGATGTGGGGAGAGATGGGCTGGCTGGGTCTGCAGGTCGGGGCATGGCTGGGAGAGCAAGAGCAAAGGTCTTGGTCAGGGGAAAGCAGCGGTCTTGGGGTCTGAGAAGGGTATCATGGAAGCAGAAAGGTGAATGAGGAGCAGGTAGCTTGGAAGGGGAGGAGGAGCAGGGGACTGGAAGGGACAGAAGGATGAGGAGGCTGGGAAGGAGAGCAGGGGGCTGGGAAGGGGAGTGGAGCGCAGGGAGCTGGGAGGGGCAGGGAAGCAGAGAATGGAGAAGGGGAGGAGGAAGGGCTGGGAGGAGGTTGGAGGGGGTTAGTAGAGGCTACAGGGCTCCTCCACCCCATCATAACTAACATCCTCATGTTGAGTGACTGGCTCCCCTCACCACCACCACCCTCCACCAGGCATGGCACCCATGCTGCCCTCCACTGGTTGTCACCCCAGCTCTAGCACTCTTCTACCCCTCTCTCCTGAGCCCATGGCAGGCTTGTTTTAGATGGTCCAGTCAAACACCACCAGCTTTTGGGACAGACGCTGTGCCTCAGCCAGTGAATCTGAGACCCAGTTCTTGCACGGCTGAAGCCCACTCTGCCTGTGGTGCTCTGCTCAGCCTCGATCACCCGCCCCCAAAGAAGCACAAGAGACAGATTTTCCCTCTGTATTTGTAAACATCTGCTCACTTTTTGAGAGTCATTTCTGTTTGTAGTGATCCCTAAGCTGGAAACAAAGCTTTTTTTTTTGCATTGCTGATGAGTAGCAGGTTGTAGTTGCTGGCAGTACTTGTAGTGGGTATATTCATGGGTTACCCAGGTTTCTGGGATGTCACATTTGTATTCAGAAAAATTCACTCAGTACAACTTTGCCAATTTGAGAGGGCTGTTTCCATTTAGCCTGAAAGGAAGGGCTAACAGCCCCTTCAGCTTTAATGAGGTGTGGGGTCTCCTAGAGATGATAAAGTGACAAAGAGTCCTGTGGCACCTTAAAGACTAACTAAAGTATTAGAGCATAAGCTTTCGTGGGCTAATACCCATTTCGTCGGATGCATCCGACACGGCTACCCCTCTGATTCTAGAGATGGTGGTAGCAATAACGATGGCAGTAGCAATAACGATGGCAGCATTAACAGCGTCCAGCATAAACAAACACACTATTATTTATCGTTTGTATTTTGGTGGTACTTACAGGCCCCAGTCAGAGAGCAGGCTCCAGGCTGCTGGGCGCTGTGCAGATGTGCAGTGAAACAATGGTCTCTGCCTCAGAGAGCTGACAGGCTAAGAATATGCCAAGAGACAACAGATGGATATCAATATACATAGGCGCACATAGGAATTCAGACTGGTGTGGCCACTGAGTTCTCAGGCCATTTCTTACCTGTTCTGGGAGAAGCAAGGGTAACAAGATGGGTTTCTATAGGTATGTTAGCAACAAGAAAAAGTGTCATACCCTTACTGAATGGGGGAGGCAACTTAGTGACAGATGATGTGGAAAAACCTGAAGTTCTCAATGCTTTTTTTCCCTGTCTTCACAGATAAGGGCAGCTCCCACACTGCTGTCCTGGTCAACCACAGTATGGGGAGGAGCTAAGGCCACAGTTCAGTGGACCCCTTAGCGGAGGTGGCAGCTGAAATGCCTAAAGAATACATGAACAACTATGAGCTTTGTTTAAAAAAGGCCAGAATTAGGATGGGGCTAATATCTGAGCATGCCCAGCAGTGGTTTAGAGCCCAAAGGTGAAAACCAGACATGGCATTTTCCTGACACACATCCACATTATAAAAAATTGGGATGCTTGGATATCAGAAGCTAGTATTAAGTCTCTGGAAGATCTGTGTCTTCTAATACAAATGGAGCAGTTCTTAGAGGGTGTTCCTGAGGAAACAAAATGGTACACCGTAGATGGAAAGCCCCAAACTGTAATCGAGGTGGGGGAGATTGGAGAGAAATGGGTGGAGGTGGTGGAGAAGAAGAAAGCTAGTAGCAGTTGGTGTGGATACCAGAAGGGGAAACCCGAGCTTACATCACACTATCGGGGTCAGCCTGATGTCAGCTGGGTGATGCTTTAAATGTAATGAGCTGGGGCATGTGAAGGCCAATGGCCCCAAGCGCACCAGCTGACTACAATTCATCACCCCAGGGTCCCACCAAGACTCTTCAGGCCCAGATGCCTCACAAATATACCCAGAGTGAAGGGAAACTGTGAGTGTGGGCAGGAGGAAAATTACTGTGTGGAGAGACACTGGAGCACAGGTGTCAGCTAGACACCAATCCCTGATGGACCCCAAATTCATCAACCCAGTGGCTCGAGTGATGGTGCAACCCTTTAAGGCCAACTCTTTTAACTTGCCTACAGCCAGGTTACCTGTCCAGTACAATGGCTGGTCAGGAATATGGACTTTTGCAGTCTATAACGATTATCCCATTCCCATGCTGGTTGGAGAAGACTTAGCCAACCATGTGAGGATAATGAAACGGGTGGGAATAGACACCCACAGCCAGGCTAAACAGGCCTCCACATTCCAGAGCCTCCTACAGGGACCCAGCCAGAGATGGTGAAACCAGACTGCAGACAAGAGTCTATGGCAGCAGTTGTAGATCCTGTTCCTGGGACCCAGGCAGAACCATCCCAAGAATTGGAACTGGTGTAGAAGTCAGCACCAGAGCCCGTGCTTGCAACCCTATCAGAATCGGGGGAGCCAGCACCAAAGGATGCCAAAGAGTTTGCACCTGCAGAAGCAGCTAAACCGGCACAAGAAGCTCAACCGGAGCCTGAAATAAAACCTAGTGCATCAGCAGAATTTGTTCACAATTGACAAAGATAACCCCATCACCTGCATGGCTTCCAGGAAGACAAAGCCCAAGTCCACAACCCAATGAGGAACTAATGTCTCCAGCATCAAGAGAGCAGTTCCAGGCAGAACAGGAAGTGGATGAAATCCTCAAGGGAGCTTTTACAGTGTGAGCACAGAAAAAACCCTTTGGTTTTGAGGACACTGAAAATCAATCAGGTTCTTAAAAGAAGAATTTTATTTAGAAAAAAAAGTAAGAGAATCACATCTGCAAAATCAGGATGGAAGGTAACTTTACAGGATAAATTAAAATATTTAAAACACAGAGGATTCCCCTCTGACTCTGCTTCCCAGTTACAAAACAGGAATGAAATTACCTCTTAGCATAGGGAAAAGTCACACGCTAAAACAAAAGATAATCTAACATATTTTCTTGCCCTTACTTACAATTTTCTAATCTTAGATGGATTATTTCAGATATGTTTTCAGCAGATGTTTTGCCTGCCTTGTCTCTCTCTCCGTCCAGAGAGGGAACAACAGAGAACACAAACAAAACCTCCCCCAACACCCAGATTTGAAAGTATCTTCTTTCCTCATTGGATCTTCAGGTCAGGTACCAGCTAGGTTATTTGAGCTTATTAACCCCTTAAAGGTAGACGATTCTGTATCTCTGGCCAGGAGGGATTTTATCCTATTGCATACATAAAGGTTATTATCCTTCCCTTTATATTTATGACAATATCATATTAATTCTCTAAAGCCCTTTTATTCCCGAGAAATCAAGTTTCTTCAGTTTCAGAAATCAAGTTCTCTCCAAGAGAGAGAGAGACAATGCTGAGTGTCTACTGTGAGGAAAAAGCAACGGTGGCATGGAAGAGGTGAGCCTTTCTATGACCCTTGGGTGTGAGCAGCGACATCAAATCCAAGAACTGTGCACCAGCTTCTTGCCAATGTTTTCAGCCACTCCAGGACAGACAGAATGGGCATACCACTCCATTGACACAGGTGATGCTCGCTCAGTTACAGCCCAACCCTACCAGATGGCTCTGCAAGCCAAAACCACAGTAGAAATGGAGATCAAGAACATGTTACAAATGCTATTGAACAGGAGATTCAGGACATGGTACAGATGGGTATAATCTGCCCCTCTGAGAGTTCATGGGCCTCTCCAGTGGTTCTGGTTCCCAAACCAAATGGGGAAATCCTCTTTTGTGTGGACTACCATAAGCTAAATGCTGTAACTTGCCCAGAGAACTATCCAATGCCATGCACAGATAAGTTATTGGAAAAACTGGGACGTGCCCAGTTCATCTCCATGCTAGACTTAACTAAGGCGTACTGGCAATTGCCGCTAGATGACACAGCCGAGGAAAGGTCAGCCTTCATCACCCATGTAGGGCTGTATGAATTTAATGTGCTCCGTTTTGGACTGCTAAATGTACCCGCCACCTTCCAAAGACTGGTAGATAACCTTCTGGCTGGATTTGGGGAATTTGCAGTAGCCTACCAAGGTGATGTGGCCATATTCTCAGATTCATGGCCTGAAAGCTAGAACACCTCCAAGCTGTCTTCCAGCACATAAGGGAGGCAGGATTAATCATTAAGGCCAAGAAGTGTCAAATAGGCCTAAAAAGGGTAATGTACCTTGGACATCAGATTGGTCAAGCAGCTATCAACCTCCTACAGGCTAAAGTAAATGCTATCCAAAATTGCCCTGTCCCTAAATCAAAGAAGCATGTCCAATCCTTCTTGGGCTTGACTGGGTATTACAGACAATTTGTACCACACTACAGCCAAATTGCCACCCCACTGACAGACCTAACCAGGAAAAAACAACCAAATGCAGTTCAGTGTACTGAGAAGTGTCAGAAAGCCTTTAATCAGCTTAAGGCAGCCCTTATGTCAGACTCTGTAATAAGGGCCCTTACTTCGACCAACCTTTCGTCATAACCACAGATGCATCCAAGCATGGTGTAGAAGCAGTTTTAATGCAGGAAGAACCAGATTAACAATTCCATCCCGTTGCGTTTCTCAGCAAAAAAACTTTCTGAGAGGGAAAGCCACTAGTCAGGCTCAGAAAAAGAATGTTATGCCATTGTGTATGCTCTGGAGAAGCTGCGCCCATACATTTGGGGACTGCATTTCCACCTGCAGACTGACTGCTGCACTGAAGTGGCTGCACACAGTCCAAGAAACTAATACAAAGTTTTTGGTGGTGTTTAGCTCTTCAAGACTTTCATTTTGAAATACAACACATTTCCGGAGCCTCTAACAAAGTGGCTGATGCACTCTCCTGGGAAGGTTTCCCAGAATCAGCCAGGTAAAAATATCCCTGCTTTCTAAGTCATTGTAGTCCTTGAAATGTGAAAAATACTGTTTAGTTCTTCAAGTAATTAGTAGTAAAATTAGAGTAGCATATATCTTATTAACTCTGTTTTCTAAAGCTCCAGGAAGAAATCCCAGCTGCTGTGGCCCAACCTGAAGCAGACTGGCCAGCACTATCTATGATTTGGGATGTGTGTGATAAATGAAGGGGTGTGGGGAGCTCCCTGTTAGGGACACCCCGCCAGCCAGTTAGGTATAAAATCCCTGTCAGTAGCTGTTCTCTACTTGCTTTACCTATAAAGCATTAAAACAGCTCATAGGTAAAAGGAAGGGAGTGGGCACTTGACCAAAAGAGCCAATGGGAGGGCTAGAACTGTTTAAAATTGTGAAAAAAAAATTCCCTTTGTCTGTTGTTCTTCGGAGAGAGGAGACACAGAGCAGGAACAGGGCTAAACTGTGCTGTTGATATGAAAAAACATCAAGATAATACCTATGTAAGCAGTGTCAGGAATGAGATATATTCTGACATCTGGTGGCGAACTATGGGAATTGCAGTGAGCCTTGGAAAATAAGTCTGGAGCTGATCAATTTGCATAGACACACCCACTGCGCCTAGCCTGAGCCAACAGCAGCCCACATGGCCACTTCGGCTGATGAGGGAGCCCCAGTTTC